>CABPRJ010001915.1:812097-840524 GCA_902439185.1 Cinara cedri
CCCCCCCCGCGATAACACGAGGGTTTGTTCGCGGACCGAGAGGCGCGAAGCGAAAACGCTGTTCCGGCGAGTTTCGCGCGGGGAGAAAGTGTTGCGGCGGTGCAATAGACACACGCGCCGCGTTGCTGTGACCATGCGGGCGCCCGTCGATAATAACCATGGACGGTAAATGAAATCGTTTGACGGTCGGGGAAAAAAAAAAAACTAATAATGATAAACAACATAATCACGCGCCGTCGATGCCCCCGAGTCGCACGCGTGTAACGGTCGCGGCTACGCGCAGGGCGGGGCAACCCCGCGAGCGAAACGGAATCTTCGGACGTCCGTATCACCGCGTTTTGGGTTGTCCGCGCCGCGTTACTCGGTTACCTGTACGATCGCCCGGTTTCGGTACACGGGGCGTCCCGCGACCGTACGCCCGTCGGAAAGTGCGTCGGCGTTTTTATTGCCGTCGAAAACCGCGAAAAGGAAATTCCCGACTAAAAAAAAAAAAAAAAAATACTAAAAAACTCCTAACAAATACCGTAAGAACAAACGCGGTAAGAAGCGTATAAAGGATCCTCCCCCACCCCCTCCGAAATTACCGCGTAACGCGACACGAACCGTTCGGATAAATAAAACCGCGCGTGCCTACCGCTGTCGAAACGCGCGGCGTCGTCGTCGTATTTAACCGCGCTGTGTGGAGCCGTTGGGGGCGGCGCGTTTAAGCCGTTGGGGGTGGCGCGTTTCAACGCCCCCGTTTTCTCGACTCTCCGAACATTCGTCAGAACTCTGTCGCGCGTTTTTGTTTATTTCTCGTGATAGATTTGCGAGCGCGACGAGTCCCCCAGGTCGCGGGATCGCGGTGTACAGTGTGTATACGGCAATATAAATCGTCGTACGTACGCAATTCGTGTGGGCGACGTTTGATTTTCGCAGCATCGCGTTGTTGACCGTTCGTGGTGTTATCCACGTAGCCGGGCACACGGTAATGCGTACGCGCGCGTTATCGTTGTCGCGGTAATAGTGAGATAAAAAAAAAAACCAACGAGCGAGCGTACGGTGATTGATAGCCGTCGAAACGGCGTAACATTTTTTTGGTTTTTTTTTCTTCTACGCGTTTATTAAACCCGGCGTTTGCGGCGGACGCGTACCTACCGGGTACGCCCGGTACAATAATAATAACAACAACAACGACGACAATAATAACGACGGTGATGACGATAACATTCGGACGATAATCGAAAACGTTATTTTGTCCGTCGGTTGACCCCCGCCGGTCGGTGCTAGTCGAGTAGTCGGGAATTTTTTTTTTGTCTATTATTACCGTCGGACGAGACGTCGCGCGTCGATTGCGGGCCGGCCGCGTTACGTTATTATTATGCGTTTTTTTTTACGGTCCGTATTATATAGAAGAGATAGAGAGAGAGAGAGAGAGAGAGAGAGAGAAAAACAAATAAATAAATAAATAGGTCGGTGTCATCGCTGTGCCCGTACCGCCGTCGTCGGATTATTCCACACGTTATTATGTAATGTTATTTACGTGTTATTATTGTTATGGCCGTCTCGGTCCGAACCGGGAAAACGTCTCTGAACGGCACGGTACACGCCATTAGGCGCACAACGACCATAACAAATATTTACGTCATAATTCCTTGTTATTTCGTTTGTGAGTTTACCTATACACCGCTAGCTGCCGCCGAAAAGTGATGCGTTTTTTACGACAAACCTAGAAAAAAAACCCACGACGGCTTGTAACGAACACGCAAAATATCGTCCGACAAATAGGCGTCTGTTAATAACTTCGCAATGAATATGATTTTCAGGGATCCCCCCCCCAATTCAGATGAAAATCGTGAAAATCCGTCGCCGCCGGGACGGTGGTGGTCCCGTAAATTTTTAATGAATCGTAAGAAAATTGCGTATTGTCTCGATAATTACTGAAATAAATATTATATTGTTCGGATTAAAATGTTGGTTTTAGCGGCGCGAGTATGGCGTGAATTAATTAATTAACCAATATTAATGTGACGAGTTTTCAATATTTTTTATTTTTTCGTTTTCAAAACTATTCGAGAGTAGTACACGTGCAGTAAAGGAACACCACTATGTGCGAACCGGAACGCGGGATGTTTCGGGCGAGTGATGTGCCCGCGAGAACCGTGCACCTGTCCTGTCCGGTAATTTTAATTATAGTGCCCGCGTGTTCCTTAAAAAACAAAAAAAAAAAAAAAACAGCGTACACTCATCTATGCTATATCATACACATTAAAATTTGTACTGCGTACTCAATCGGACCGTTATTAACATAAACTCTGTCGTTATACCGGTGTACTCGTTTCAAAACAATACGTATTGAGAAATTAACGTTTAAAAACAAAAATCAAACGTTTCAAAAAATATTATTGATTTACGATGCGAATATTATATTAAGTAGGTAATTTTCACGTTTTATTATGTTTAAAATTGTAATGATTTTCAATCGATTTGTTTTCTCGTTTTTATATATAACAACAAAAAAAAAAAAGTATGTCAAATCCGCGGTTTGTATACCAAAAAAAAAAAAATAATAATAACAACAATAAAAGGGTCACCGGCAAGTCTCGCGATTGAATAAATAAAATATATTTGCGTAGTTTGTCATCGCGGTGATGTCACCGTCGGCGTCTCGAAGAGATTCGCAGATAGGAACGTCATCGTTCGCGTCGGAATCGCTACCGCGGCAAAGTCTTTGTCGCGTACCTATTACGGTTATCGATAGCGAAAACAAAAAAAACACCAAAAAACGATAACGAACCCGGCGTACCGGCATTTTTTAAACGCGGCGAGCTACACGCGGCAAGACCGCCGGACATCAGAAAGCCGCGGAGCGATGTCGTCGCGTTCACAGACGAATCATAATAATTCAGAAACACACGGAACGCAGAGGCTAATGATATCGAGGCGCGATGATAATATTCTAACGTATGACGCGCTGACGTGGAACAAATAAATATCGTATTATTAATAATATTCATTGCGGTGGAGCTTATTATAACTTGTGTTACCCGTCGGTGATGGATCGTCCTCGATAGCCGTCTCGTTTATTATAATACCAGTACGGTAATACACTCGCGATGCGGGCCGGTGCCCAGTGTGCACGTCAAACAGACATACAAAAGAAAAAATAAATATCTAAAAAAAAAAAAAACGATGAAAAGCGGGCGACAGCTGCAGCGGTCGTGTGTTTGTAGCTGTATAATATTATAAACCCGCGAATCGGCATAAATATTCATTAAAATAATATTATCGTTTTGTAATACACTGTTGCGCGTGCAGTGTAAAATGTTGTCCGCGATGGCACCGGTAAAACCGTCGACATTCGCCGATCGACCCGGCACCGGTGTAATCGTTTTAAAACCGCGAGCGTGACGCGCGTATTACCTCTGTGGTCGTTTTTCGCACCGGTATAAATAATAACATTATAAAATCGCACACATAGGTGCGCGGTAGGTGTACGTCGATAACGCGTGCAGTGCGAAACGTGGTTCAGTGCGGGTTGTACATGGCCGCAGACGGGATAGCGTGAAAAAATAATGACTTTTTAATTCGTTGCGACGCCCATTTTTATTTTTCTCGAGCGTACACCGCGCACACTGCGCGCGCGTCCGCCGAAACCGGTAAATCATTGATGTATAGGCACTGAGCGTTTTCAGATCGGTAGCTCAAAGAGTTTTTTCTCGAGTGAGCGGGGAGTGAATACGCGCTAAAAAAAGACTGACCTGAGCCGGCGACAAGGAGGACACTGCGCAGAAGAGCTACGAAAAAAAAAAAAAAACAATTGTTCTATGTACTACGGTTTTATAAATATCGACCGTGACATTGTCAAAAGTTTGACGCCGAGAAAAAAGTTGAAGTGTACAACGGCAGATATAAAAAATTGCATAATTTCTTTGTACCCGAAACACCGATTGTTGCCGCTACCGGTCAAGAGTCCGAAAAAAAAAATAAAAAAATAAATCAATTTTCAGATTAGTAATTGTGGTTTTAACAGGGGCTGCCCCCCAATTACGGTTAAACGGTAAGCGTCCGCCGACCGCGCATAGATTAGTTGGGTCTGCCGTTATTGTGCCGCGGTCGCAATTTACGTGTTAATTCGCGAAAAAAAAAAAATCGTGTACGAGTCGTGAAAATATACATTCTGTTACGTTTCACACGATGTTATTGAAACACGAGTGCGAAATGATATTGTTGTCGGTTTCGGCGACCCGTACGCGCGAATTTCGTGTGCCGGCGACGCGTACGTTTCGGCCGCAAAACCGAACCGACCGATCGTCAAAAGTCACGACGCGCGGCGGTCGTTGAGAACGATTTAAACAAATCGGAAAACAACAACAAAAAAAAAAAAAACACGCGATGATTCGCTGGTGCGCGTCGTTAAAGCCGTGTCGGATGTTCTCCTCGGGACCCGGAAAAAAAACCCCCGGCCGTTATTTGTAATGCGGCGCCGAACGTGCGCCGCGGCGAGTGTTTACCTCGGGCGCGCACGCGTCGGAAAACCCGTCGCCGGCCCGTCATTATCGTACAGCGGACGGCTGCGGTGGCGCGCGGCCTTAGCGTATTGTTTTTCCGCGGGCGATTCGATGATTATCGCCGCGATATTATACGCGGTTTACGTTTGAAAATTCACCGCGCGCGGAATTTCCCGCGCTTTACCGGCACGCGAACGGTCGGTCCTGTAAAATCGGTCATGAAACGACCGATCATCGTACGGCGGCTGCGCCCGGGTCGGACCCCGGATCCCGGCGGTTTGTGGCGCGCGGCGCGCCGATTCCGGGCCCCGCGATGCGTTCGCGGTTACTGCGATGCGGGTCTGGTCGGAACGTGTAAAACCGATAGAGAAAAAAATTAAAAACCGTTTTCCTTCTCGTTTTTACGGGTATCTACGATACGCGAACGCGGGTCTCTGTTGCGGATAAACGGCGATCGCAGTCGCCGCGGCCGGAACGAAAACCGACCGGAGACGCGGGAAAACACGAGAGGCGCGAACCGGATGCACACGTTTAGGCGAGCGCGCGCGCACGCCGAAAATCCGGGAAATCCGTGACGAGAATATATTTTGAAACGACGCGAATATGTAGGTTATAAACGGTTAGAGATTTACGGCGACTTTGGCAGCACCGTCATCGTGAACGCGGTGCACGAGTATTATAATGGTGGTATTAATGCAGACACTCGCGGATATATAGTGCGTAGGTCGCCGGATACGCGCGAGTCACCGCGCGTGTGTTTGCCACCGCGGGAACTCGACATAAAAAAAAAAAACACAAAAAACAAAACGCTCTTTCGACCGTTAATAATAATAATAATAATAATAATACGATTTTTATCGGGACGTTTACGACACTTTCCGGGGCGAATACGCAATCGACCGTCGCCGCCGCCGCGGAATCGTGTCGGAAAACGAGCCGACTCGTTTGTTTTGTTCCTCCGCTCGTCGTTTCTCAAAAAATATTATCGTCATCGTTCGTCGTCGCCTGTATTATTTGCGCGCGAAACGATGATAATTATTTCAATCCGCTTATCTCGCGCGACAGTTTTATGTACCGCTGCCGGTACACGGAGATGACGCCGTGCTCCAGTTGTTACGCCCTCGTGACATTTATTTTTGTCGCGCGGGAAAGTAAGAAAAAAAACAAAACAAAACTAAATAAAAAAAATCACACCGTTTCAGGGCATTAATCCGGGGCGTTATGTCGAGGAGGTTTTCTACTGTCCAAATGGACGCCCGGTAGAATGCCGTTCACTAGAAAATCGAGAACGGTATACATACACACATACAATTAAATGAAAACTAATTGGTATATTTTTAAATTTTGTACAAAAAAAACTCCGACAGTTGAAAAGGAGGTTTCGTGTCCATCTGCTCGCAGGGAGGTTCTATAAAAGGAGGCGGGAATAACAGATACGCAGAGGATATTCGCTAAAACCAAATGCCCTGCATTTTGTCAAAACAAAACAGCCCGAGTATATTATTACGTTGCATTAATGCGGTCGAAGCGATTGGGTTTTTCGTACCAGAACGCTGCAGGAGTGAAATAAACTTGCTTTCAGCAGTGCGATTTCTGTTGTGGAAAATTATTCGATTCCGTAGATTTCTTTTCTGGAAAAGGTTTGCGGGAAAAATATTAAAATTCTTATATTTCGTGACGCCATACGCTGCGTGTTTGTTTTGAGAAAAAGAAAAATAAAGTTAAACTCGTCCGACACTTTAACGAAAAGTGAATAAGACATTAAGGTGTTTATGTAGTGTTTAACATGGTCCCCCATGTTCGTTCTTAAAGCACGAATGACATTTCCGGCTGTTATTTTTGGATAAAAAAAAAAAAAAATTAAAAAAAATATCGCATTTCCATAATCGGCCGCTGTTGGCGCAACCGCGATCGGAGCCCGCGGACATTTTTTTTTCTGCCACGGGATGGGGGTGGTGGGCGGTCGCGGGTTTAAACT
This sequence comes from Cinara cedri, assembly GCA_902439185.1. Taxonomy (NCBI): domain Eukaryota; kingdom Metazoa; phylum Arthropoda; class Insecta; order Hemiptera; family Aphididae; genus Cinara; species Cinara cedri. The sequence continues at coordinate 818,566 of CABPRJ010001915.1, forward strand.
CTCCGAAACGACGGACGGGCGCTGCCGCGTGCAAAATGCAATTGCGATATTATTATCACGCGCGCGTACCCGCGTATAATAACCAGTACTCGGGGCAGATCTACTTTCTATATAAGTACGGCGCGCGCGCAATAGCGGCGTGTAACAACAACAATAATAAATACAGTACCGCGGGTACACTGATATAATAACGTTATTGTTGTCCCGTCGACGACGGTATTGCGCGCGAATGCAATGACTAATACGCTTCCAGTGGCGAGTCCAGTTTCGGCGGACGGTTACGCGGACTTGACTTCCATTGCGCGGCCGCGCTACTCCTTTCCCGTTCCGCCACCCCTAACCCCCACTCAACCCGCCTCCGGCGGTGTCGTCGCAGGCCCCCGAGATGAGCAGGTCGTCCTATTAAAAAAGATAAAAAAAAAAAAATAACAACAACGTTTCGTTTTCGCGACTATGCCACGGCGACCACGCGAATAAACAATTTCTATACATATAAATATTGATGTTATCTGGTCGTTAAAAAATAAAACGATAGCGGTGAAAAGCACACGCGGGTTTTTTTTTTAATTGATATTTGTGTTTATTTCGTATACGTAAAAAATACGGCGGACGACGCGACAGGTTTCCGAGCCGGCGAACGATCGCTACAAAATCGCAAATAAAATACATAATAATGAAAATATTTCTGTACGATTAAAATCTATAAAAATAAAAAAAACGAAAAATATCGCGCGCGCGCGCGCGAGAGAGAGATTAATATCGAACGGAGTTTTTATAATAATAATATATTCGCGGTTTCTAGATTTTTTTTTTTATTATTATTACCTTTTTATTATTAAGTGTCCTCGAAGCCGGATTTTTATGTTTCAATTTCTGTACGCGTTCAAGTTTCGGACTTAATTATTATTATTATTTTTTTTTATCGTTTCTAGTTACAAGGACACGAAAAATTAAAAAAAAAACAAAAAACACGATTTTAATTATTTATTAAAGGGATATTATTGGTCCCTCACGCAATACGCCCGGCGGATCAACAATTAATATCCTCGGCCGAGGGAGAAAATATACTTTTGGGGAAAAAAACATATTCTAGCAATAAAATAAGCGGGAATCGGGAGCCGCGGAGACGATATTGTTACAAAAAATACGACGTGTTGCCGAGGATATTTTCGAGAACCGCCCCGTCCCCACTACCGTGAGGTGAGTATCTCGTTTTTGGTGGAATGCTAGGGAACACAGAAACTGGAAAAAAAAGTCACCCGCATCGTGTACTGTCAACCAAAGAAAGCACCTGTCAAATCGTGTTTATCATTCAATTTTTTTTTTCTCTCCTAGAAAAGAAGCCACGTACACGCCCGCGTGAAACGTATTGTCCTATTGCGAACGGTCCTTTTATTCGCGTCGAAAACGAAAACGTCGCAGTTTACGCGTGCGCGATAGACGGACCGTTACGCGGACACGGCCTTTTACGACGTGCGGCGACGTGGCGCACGAGAGGCGTCGTATCGGCGAACGTGTCAGCCGACGAAATCGCGCGGCAAACGTGCGGGGGCGGCTATACCGGGCGACCGTGCAAAACACCGCCGTATTGTGTCCGTACCCGGAGATTATAACGAAAAAATAGTGCGCCCGGGTTTTCGGACGCGTCGCGCGCGGCCGACAAGTCCCCCGACCGCAGCTGCCGGCCGCCGCGGACGCGCGAACGCGCCGACATTCCGATGCGCGTGCGCGCGACACTCTCGCTCGGCCGTTTGCGACACTTTCGCCCTTTTCGTCGCCGTGCGCCGTCGCCCATTATTGGCCCGCGCGCGATGTGACGGGACGGCCAGTTGATCGCGCCGAGCCGTAAATGCAACGGTCTCGCGTGCAGGCGGGCGGGTAGGCGGGTGCACGCGCGCACACGTACAATGCTCGCGTGTGTGTGTGTGTGTGTGCGTGCGTGTGCGCCGAGGGGGCCCCGACGGAGGACAAGAGGACGCCGTACTCGTAGAAGCGCCGCCGAAAGGATGGAGGGGGGAGGGGGGGGGCGGAAGGGAGTAGGCGTAGAAAGAAGACAGTGATAATGAAAAGCAATTTACGGTGCGTACGGACCGCAGTACGCGAACGGTATTTTATATCTACGCGCGCGCGCGCGCGCGCCGTTGTGAAATTCGACTGCCTGTAGATAGGCGCACGATACGCGCGCAAGAGAGGTTTGGGTAGCGGGTTCATTGTGCCTATTTAATTGAATATTATTATTTGTCGTCGTCCGGATCGAAATTACACAAACACGAACGCACGCGCCGCGCCGAACGTGACGGAAAACGACTTTTCCAAAAAAAATAATAATAATAAAGAAACACACAGATCGAACCGAGATATGATATTATATATAGCGTGCAAACGGCTCTTGTGACCATTATGTTACTATACGGCCGGATCGCTGTAAAACGCTATTGTCGTCGTACATAATAATAAATAATGTACACGAGTACCCACGCACGATATTAAACGTCCGAAAAACGAACCGATTATAATATTATTATAGTTTCCGTGCGATAATATCGTAACGGGCACGGATTACATTGTATACACATAAATATGGAAAAAACATTTTTTTTTTTTTTTTCTGTCAATCCGTCGAGCCGCTTTCCCATTTTCGGTTTCTTTTCTCGGGTGTACACCGCACGTGTACATTGTAACAACAATACAGAGGACTTGTCGCGGATCGACGTGAGCGCGGTAGGCCGTTCGCTCGGTGTTTGACACACGGGTAATCCGGCGGACGGCGATGTCCATGAGAGCGTGACCGGGGTGTTTTTATCCTGAAGGGAGATCCAAACGTAAAATTTATCGTCAACTGCTGGCAATCTGATTTTTTGGCGAGAAGTTTATATTTCGAAGGGAGGGGGGGAGGGAGATATATCTTCCTAATTTCCCCTCGTAAATCGACGTCGATACGATTACAATCGTCCGGGACGCTGTTCGCGAAAAATGCCCCAACCCTTCCTCGGCGAGAGGTTTTCTTTTCTCATCAACCCAGAAGTTTACGACTCCAATAATATTCCATTCCGATTGGTTGATTGCCTTTTTTCTGAAGTTCTTTAAATGTTCCGATTTTCGCGTCTCATTTAATTTCTCCCATGAGAGTTCTAGTGCTACGGTTTGCTCCTCTTCTACCGTACCGACACGTAATTATATTACGCAGCTCTCCTACAGGGTCTTTCGGGACACGCCCGGCCGTTTCCGGCGCCTTGTTCCGATCGCATCGTTCACCGTGAATTGCCGTTTTTCTTTTACCCTTCCGAGTACCGTTTCGTTCGATTTCCAACTGTTCTGTCCGGCCACCTTGCGTACGCCTTCGACACAGCATTCCAAACGCTTCTATAGTAGTTTTTCGCTTTTCGATATTTGTTCGTGACAGTTTGTTACGTGTCGAATATTCGTAGACGCTAATATAATAAACGAAACGCGTCAGACTATCACTTTCTAGTTTTGACATTGAGCCTAACCCTATGTAATAATATCGCGCGGTGCTTTCGTTTAACGCCGTTATATTATTATTATTATTATTATTACTAATGAGAGCCCACACGTTCACCGACACCACCTATCTGTCGGCCGCGGCAGCCGCCGGACCAGTTGTCATCGGGTTTATTATTATTATTATTATTTTTTTTTTTTTCTCAGTGTCGATACATTATACGCGTACGAGAATATTGACGCGCGTATAATCGCGTTCGCGTAGCCGCGGCGAAAACGGGTCTGCGGCGTCCGACATAACACGCGTATTAGAGATTCGTATTTTTTAAATCTAAAAAAAAAAAATTCGCCAATCACTTTCCGCGCGCGGTTCTAAATACGATATTCGCGAGAGCTTTCACCCGGGCCCTTTCCGTCAAGGCGACGACTCGAAAACCCGAATAACACAACCGCGAGATGACCGTGCGATACGTCCGACGCGGTGCAAAACAGTAATAACAACAATAATAATAACAATATTACTATCGTTATTGTCGTTATCGTTATTATTATGATATCATTGTTATCCGTCCCGCCCGTAGTGTGTAACGCTGAAATAACAACGTATCGTTACGCGCGCGGTCCGCGTATCGCACGGCGCGATTATCTCATCACTGTCGACCCGCCGACCGCACGGGAGTCCGTCGCCGACGGTCATCCGTACGGCACGAGGGGAGAACATTACTGCGGTTCGCGTTTCACCGGCCTACGCGCGCCCGAGCGCTGCCGGTTACGCGTCCGTACGGGGCCCGAGCGATTATCGCACGCGAATCGCGGCCCGTTAGATCCGGACGTGTTCATTTTATTTTTAACGACAGTGCAGCAGGCCGAGGCGCGAAAGACGCACAGTTGAACGTCGCGAATCGCTGACCGGTTGTTATTATGTCCAGCGACGGAGACGGCACAGGCAATCGACCGGGTGACGTAACGGCGGAAAGCGCGGGGCCGGAGGGAAATCGAGAAACACGCGCCCGCGCGAGCCGCGCAATTGTGCACCGGTCGAGAAATGGCGTCCGAGAGCGGGGAACGCGGAACCGCGCCGAGGGACTTTGAAGTCGACCGGAGAACGGGAGCTACAGGCAGCTTCGGTTTCACCGGAAAGCACGTCGGATTTTATTATTGCGAGAACCGAGGCGACGTCGAGGTTTCGCTTTATCGCGATCGGCGGGCGTGCCGTTCGGCGCAGTCGACGCGAAACCGCCTCCGTAACGCGGGCAGCCGAACGGGACTAGCGGCCGCGGTACCGTCGCACCCCGAGACCGTTACCGCGGTTACCCGGCCTAACCCGCCCGCCTATCCGCGGATGACGCCGAACGGTTTTCTGTCCGGAACGTTGACGGCGGCGGCGGCGATTCTCGCGCGCGGCCGGTATCTGTCGTTTAGCCGCGATAACCCGATGACAATACAACGGCGAACGGATGCGGCACGACGGGCGAACAGCGTAAATATTGTCTCGCGGAAAAAACGCGTATGCGAACGAGGAAGGAAGCGGGGACGCGGCGACACGGCTTTAATTAGTTTTTTTTTTGATATTTTACGCGCATACAACGCGACAATAATAACGGCGCGCCTAAAACGCGCGACGACAAAAGTACAATGACGTACGCTTGTACGCGACTTTATTATGTTAACGAACCGGAACAACTTTCATACGTGTACGTATTATATACATAATGAATAATGATTATACTCGGCTATTATCGGCGCTGCCGTCGGCCGCCGACCGGTCGAACGCGACGAATCGCGTCGCTAACGAAGACGGTCCGCACCGCACCGTACCGTCCCGTATCGCGTTTTTTCCGCCACGACGACGCGGCAGCGGCTCCGCGCGGCGCGTCGCGTTGTCGGATGCGCGGTCGGACAATGCGCCGCGCGGTCGGACAATATCGTTATTGTATTATCGCGCGTTAACAACCGCGAGTGCCGTCTCGAGTGGAAGGAGGGGTAGCAGCGGAAGAAGAAGAAGAAGAAGAAGGAAAAGGAAAACGGCGAAAAAACACAATGCGCGTCACGGCGGCGGCGACCGAATACAATATTACAGCGATAATGCGGCGGACGGCGGCGCGTCGTCCCGTCGCGCGAATCGCAAACACAACCCGGTTTTTCGACGAAAGTGCCGGGGACGCCGACCGACGCGGCCGCGGCGATGACGCGCCGACGACGGTGTTCCGTAGACAATAATAATAGCGATAAAAAAATAAAAAATCCGTCGATATTCTTTTGTTCGCGCCGAACGCGTAAATACTCGTTTAAAGTAAAACAAAAACGTTACGATCATACTATTATTGTTATTATTATACTTTGGTCGTGCGGCCTCAAAACAACAATAACAAAAAAAAAAAAAACAACGTAATGGTCCCCGAAAGCTGCGGCGCGCGCGATCGTATTGTGTAAATATTTTGTTTCGTTCGACGCGGCGGCGTGACGACAACGGGAAAATATAAAAAAATAACCCCGCCAACACAAAACCGATCGAACAACATTTCAAACGCGAAAAACATAATGGACGTTAATGTTGTCCGTCATCGTTTTCACCGAAACCGCGGCGTTGCGCCGACGTGCCGCGCGAAAACATTACTGTTTCGATAACATTTCATCAGCGATCGCGTCAACCGTCGGTGTTTTTTTTTTTATTATTATTATTATTTTCATTAATTTTTTTTTATCGCAAAACATAAAAAAATTATTTATAACGGCGTTTTTATCGTCGTCATATCTCACACAAAACGTAAACATTCGGGCCAAGTGTAAAGGGACGGTTTTTTTTTTTTCTATTCATTTTCCTCGGCTCTAATAACCGTGCATCGTTCACGCGTTCGTTCGTTCGTGCGGCTGCGAGCAGGGAAATTTAACAAATTTATTGTTCTCGTGATTTCTCTGTGGAAAACTCAACGACAACACGTTATACTAGTAACAATTATTACTGTATCGTATTCGAGTGCGCCGGGAAAAATATAAATTAGGCCAACAAGCGTACACCGCGGCGCGCGCGATGTCGGTTCGGATGTATTTCCGTAACGACGACTAACATACCGACTTGTTTCGTTTTGGCACGAACGGAATACGAAAAAAAAAAAAGTCATACCTTACGCATTGTTTAAAATAAAAAAATTGTGATTCGGACCCGATTTCGATCGAAAACGAAAAATGTAATTTAAACGTCCGGTACGCAATTACATGTTAGCACACAATCGTAATCCGTTCGGCCGGGACTAATCTAAATCGATAAGAAACAATAACAAACGATTAAAGGTACAAAGTACCTAAGTTTACCTAAACTACGGGTTTTAAGGGGTTTTGTATAGGCGAATTCGGCAGCGGAAACGTTTTCGGGCGGTCCCGAGTACAAAACGAGACGTAATATTATCGCCGGCAAGTACGTACGTGTGTCGTAATTTGTCGGGATTTGATACGGCGAGATTATTATCGACTGTGATCATTAGCACGTGATTACACTAGCGGTCGCGCCGTAAATCGCGAAAAAACCACACGGTAACGTCACAGATACGACAACGGCTAGTGCAGTTATTGTGCACGAGTGAACGGCGGGGGGGAGGGAGGAGGGAGTGAGTGTTTGTTTTTCAAAAAAAATGTTTTTCGATCTTACGACGCGGACCGAAAACAACGAGAAACGCGATAAAGCGCAACGTTTGTGCGGTGTGAGCAATATACACTACGGATCAGTAACGCGCGCGGGCAGGAGAAGTTAGGAGTTGTATCCTCCCCACTCGCCCACTCATCGGCTTAAAATGCCGAAAAAGAAAATACGAGTAACACAATGTCGCGAAATTCGTACGTTTCGGCCGAGTTACGAGGAGTAACTCCGGCACATTGATTAGAAATCGGCCATTTTCAGGACCCGGCTTTTAAATTGCCGATGATTCCCGCAGTCAATTCGGGCGGACAGGACGAATTAACGGTTTTGTTCTCGTGTGCTGCACACAGTGACAGACAAATTCCACTGCCACAATCACGACGTGTTGCGAATGCACGCGCCATTTAACTTACGGAACGCGCACAAGGACGTATTCGCGTCTAATTAATTCGCGCCCGGAACGCAGAATCGAATTAATCGACACGTTTGCGTTCGACAATCGGGCGCCGAATCGTGCGAAAATTTTCGCCGGAAAAACATTACGAACGTAATCGGGGCCGCCGGGCGCGGTGACAGGCCCGGCGGCCTCGGCTCACCAAAAATCGGTCCTTTATTTTCGTTTCGTGTTGTCGTTCCGTACGGGTTTCGGTTTTTCGAGGTCGGGTGCCGGGGAGTGCACGCTCGACCCCGGTACTCTTACGCGAAACTCCGCCGTCGCAATGCTTCGGTACGGTTTTCGAAAAGTTCACCGGCATCGCGGTACGTTCAAGTGGCACACTCGTACCGGCGATTCTCGGCGGCGAAAACGTGTTTTAGAGCGAAATCGTACACGTTAATAAAATCATAAAAAAAAAAAAAAAATGACGATATTACGGAGGGCGAGACGGCGCGTTTTTTTTTTTTTTCTTCATTATTATTCGCAGACGTTGTCGCGCCCCCCGTGACCCGGTGAAGACCCGTACGGACGCGCGCGCGGAGGTAAAAAAAAAAAAATAACGGTACTCACTGTTGGTAGAGCGTGGGCGGGCAGCTGGGTTCGAGTGACGGCGGGAACGCGCCGGACGTCTTGAGCGGCCCGACGACGGACGGCGACCTGGCCAACGGCGACGGCGCGTACTTCCCTTCGATGAAGTTCTTGAGGGGCGTGACGACCAGGTTGCGCGACACGTAGAACGCCTTGACGGGAACCGCGGTGGCGCTGAACGCGGGCACGCTCGGGTGCTTGTCGACCACGCCGCCGTTGCCGCCGCCTCCGCCCTGGAACACGGACTTGCGGGCCGAGAACTCGGACTTGCAGTAGTCCTTGTTGGGTATGGTGAGCTTGTTCCTCCGGACGCTGGACGTCCGACCGAACTCCTTGACGGCGGGCTGTCTGCCGTCGTCCGCGCCGTTGGCGACCGACGACGCCGCGGGCTCGGCGACGCCGTACGACTTGGCCGGCGTCTGCGGCGCGGCCTTGTGGCTGCAGTCGAATATGTACGACAGCGATTTTGATTTTTCGCTCATTGCGGCGGTATTGTGGTGGTCGTGATGGTGGTTGTGGTGGTGATAGTGGTGCCGGTTCGGGTGGTGTTGCGGCGAGTACGGCGGACCGCAGTGGTAATTGGGGAACGACGATCGGCCGTCCTCCCGGCCGATCATCTCTTCGACCGCGCTGAAGCTGCTCTCCAGCCTCTTGTCTTTGCCGTTCTTCGGGAACCTGTTGGCGCCGGCGTCGTTCTTGAGCGACTCGGGCTTCGGCCATATGGCCTCCGGCGGCGGCGGCGGCAGCGGCTCGTCCGACACGAACAACTGTTCGTCGTCGTCGACCATCGGCGGGGGCGGCGGCAGGTCGGGACTGGGTTCTCGTTTGGCTACCGGAGGCGCCGGCTGCCGGGCCGCCGGTTGTTTCTTCTTCGGGGGCAGCTCGGGCACCCAGTCGTCGATCGATATCGAAGGCCCGAGCACCATGGGGCCCAACATGGCCGTGGACAGGGAACCGCAACTAGAACTGAACATCACCGATTCGGATTAGAAACGTGCGTGGAACGCGAAGTGATTATGACGTCCGACGGTTCGGTAGGGTACGTCGGTTGTTTTTTTTTTTTTTCAGTCAAAAATATTTTACAAATTATCAATACTCGCTGCACAGAAATGTATGTTAAGAGTAAGTCGGCGCGCACAATTTGTTTTCTCACGCGCAACATTGAACATTTGCGTTCAGCAGAGCCGGACTCGTGTCGTCGGCTTAAGCGTTTAAGCGAACCGACTCGAGAGTTATTAAACTTAAAGTCAACAACGTATTCCGTATTTGCACGTCGGTTTTTTTACGATATTTCAAACTGTACACACGTCTCGACAATTTTAAAACGTTCGTTTTTTTAAGATTGAAACACCGAAAACTACCTGCGTACAAAGACGGATAATGTTCGTGACTTTAAGTTAGACGAACGCGTACGAATTCACTATGAGACCTCGACAAACGGTCGCGAGTTCGGTTTGGCCGGAGGCGGATTCGCAAAAAAAAAAAAATCAGTTCGCCGACACCCTCTTAACATAGATTTCGTTTGATTTTTCGCGCGCTGACATTCTCGTACAAATAACATAATGTTCAAACGAAAGTTTAGTCGGATCAAAGAGTTTAGAACGCGTTCTACCGACGGACAAATTGTCAGGTTGTTATTACCAGTGTACGAGTATTAACATTAAAATTAATATTCGGGGGGGGGGCAGTGTTTTCGGAAACAAATATTAAAACGTACAATCTATCGAACCGTTAACAGTAATACGATACAATTTAATGTGTTATAAAGTTATTTTAATGCGCTGCTTTTTTTTTTCTTTTTTTTTTTAAAATTTTAATATCTCTGTATTGCGAGATCAACGTTTAATTTTTAACAGATTTAAATATCTGTTTGAAACGGGAAGGGAAGTCCAATTGGTAAGATTCATAATTTTTTATCGCCGATTGACGTTTAAGTAGATAACGTGATGCATTTTCAGGAGGTCGGTCATTTTTTTGTCGGTTCTAAATAACGTATGTTATTTTTAAGGATTTTTAGAACAATCGAACCCAATGGGATTCGTGGAACATAGAGACGAAAACGTATTAAACTATCGAGCAGACATTTTAAATAAATATTATCTAATAACAATAAACACCTTCTGTGCGGGTTTTTATTGAGTTCCTTGGGATTGGCACCGGTCACCTCGTCGGCCGAACTGTCGTCTTTCGAGCAATCCTGTGACAGAAAAAAAAACGGATACGTTAATATTATCAATATCAGCGAGACTCAATGGGTGGCGATAAGCGGTTTCTGGTTGACCACGAGCACTTACGTCGTTCCAAGTTGCCGGCGTGTCGTATTCGGAGGAAATCGATGAGCGCCTGGACAAAGGAGTGGGCAATCGGGGGCGGGAAGGTATCGGCGGTGGCCTGGGCGGTGGCGACAGTTGCGGTTCGGATCTCCACGACGACCCGGTCTGGTGTCGCTCGTAGAACGACAGCAAAGCCCTTTTTTGTATGGCCCGCAGCGAATGGTCGCCCACTTTATGCTTTTTTTCCGGGTCGTAATACATAAACTTGTTGTTGGACGCTTGTTGCTGTTGCTTTTCCAGTTCGTTAATCCGTTCGGCGACACTCAGCGCCGGCGGAGACCTACAAACATAGAAAAATCATCAATTATTTTGTCTTGTACCTGTACACGAACGATTGTATTGAAATTGTAGCAAAAATCTAAACACACAAAAATAACGTCGGAGTTTGTCACAACAGTAGATTTCTGAGATTCTGGGCGAAGAAGTATGTTGGTTTTACTATATAATGTGTTTTTTGTGTTTTCAAACAACTTTTCTACCAGAAATATTGTTTCTATCAAAAGCTTTATCAGAAATTTCTTGAAAGGCTGTTGGAACTAGTTCGTAAGATGAGAATGTTATTTTTTTGATTTTCCATGTAATTTTCTTAATACATGAGAAAAACTAGAATAATTTTTGGAAAATTTTTGTCAATTTTGTATTCGGCAACAAAGGAAATTCCGATTAACAATACTCATCTCAGAATCGTTTTCGTTTGCAATGGTTTATCGTTGCGTACAGATACAATTTGAATTGCTTTATAATATTTCCTCCATTTTATCTTTAAACAGCGACATCAGCAGTATCAGCAATTTTTTACATTAATAATATTCAGTGAAAAAACGTGTAAAAAACGATTGTGCTGCCGTTAATTAAGATTGTTATTATATTGGAGCAAGTCGCGACAAAAAAAAAAACGAAACGTAGAAAAACGAAAGACATAGATATTCAAGGAGTGGTGCATAGGCAGCAATTCTGGCAACTGTGTAAGCGTTTTCGAGAAGTTAATAAACGCAATAAGTTTCGATGTAAATATTTTGTGTACGTGTTAACTCTGCATTAGTTTTCATGATGAAATGTATAGTTATAAACGAACGATCGTTATATCTCGTTTATATATCATCATTGTTTTTACAACATCTAAGGCCAGTTTAAATACTCGAATAATTGTTACAATAGTTCCGTTTTACACGAAAGACTCGTTCGGTTTCAAGCACAAAATCCGTTTAGGTCCGGAACGAGAGGCTATCACAGTGTGTCTTATAGGTAAGATTTTGCGGCATGAACTTAACGAAATGTCACATATTTCTCTGGCATCGAATGTCCGACCGTCACAACGGAACACCGAGACCCCGAAAATACCTGTTAATTCGCGGTTTGTTTGGTTAAGCGAAATCGGTCGTGTTTTACAAAACCATCCGTTAGGTATAGACCAAAATCAAGACGGTTACAGAGGGAGTCTACGAAAAACACGCGGACAGTGCAAAGAGTTCGGGGATTTTTCCGATCGGCTCACGTGCACGGAGATTCTCGTACCCCTTGCACGTAAAGTGGTACGCTGTAAAGTCCAAGCCACAAAGAATTGTCGATCGCCGATGCGAGTTTACATCATTTTCGAATCGTTCGAACGCGATCAGCGTTACGTTTCGCCAGAGCGTAAAATATTAAATGATCGTTTGGGGCGTGTGTGAAACAGTATGCATACATGCAAATTGTGCGTAGTATAATATTATGTAGTTATGAAAAATCACGGTATCGAACCACAAACGATTGAACAATAAAAAACCGAGGAACGCGAAATCAAAAACGGGTCTTTTGTGTGTGTGTGTGTTTTTTTCTTTTTAAACAATCGATACGGAAAAACGTTATTAACGGTGTTAATATACAATATCGCGGCCGACATGACGGTAATAACAATAATTAGAATATTATGACTGTGTTTTCGGCGGGAGTAAAGTATACAATGGCATTACACACGCACACGCACACACATGCACAGAGGAGAAAGCTTGCCGTTACACAATAAATTATTTTGTGTTCGTGCGACGTGGAAATAAAACGCATTGTACTTCGTACCCTGTAGTCATTTCGGAGGCACCTCTACCCATAATACAATAATAATAATAATGATAATATATTAAGATAAACATATTTGATAACGGGGCGACGGTATTACGTATTGTGATGTGTACACGGACGGGACGGAAACGGAGTTTCGGATACACGTAACGGTGATGGGGGGGGGGGGGGAGGGAGAACCGATCGAGGCTCCGAATTCGACGTTATTTTTTCATAATTTTTCGACAATTGCGGCAGCGATCGTTTTCGGTTTGAAGTACAATATTATCATTGTTATTATTATTATTATTATTATAACAGAAAAAATTAAAATAACGCGGTACGCGTGTCAGTTGCACCGGAAAGCTTATAACAATATTATTTTATAATATACGATACGGACATTAATCGACCGGAGACACTTAAGTAACGGATATGATGACGTCGCGTATTCGTTTTTTTTTTTTTTTTGTAATTACAGTCGTGTTCGCAGTATATTCGCGAGTTGTATTCGTACAGAGGCGATTAGTGTGACGTCTCATAATATCTGATAACAATCCGTATACGAATGGTTCGAAACGGATAAAAACGCACGTAACACGAACGCCGCGAAAGTAAATTTAAAACTCTTAGAATATTCTACGTTTTAATTACTCGGATATTTAATCTTTAGGATAAAAAAAAAAAAAAAAATCGTTTGTGTAACTCGTAACAATAGCGAAATCTCAGTTCGTCAATAAGTACTCGTATTCGAATACAACATGAGCGTTTTAAAAAATGAAATAAGAATATTACGCGGGCTTTTAAACGGGACTATTAAATCGTCTCGAACCAAACGGTCCGATTGTTACTGATAACGAACTGATAAGAAGAACATTACGTGTACACACTGATCGCCTCCGTCGTACGAAAAACGTAAACAAACGGCCTTGGTGTCTGGTCGCTCGTCCCACGCGTACCCGTTACTCTGTTATCTACCGACGGTAATAATGTTCATTTCGGGCGGTACTATCGTCCGTACTTTGGGGAAGTCTTTTCGTCTGCGACCGCGGCCGGTTGTACCGTGTACGTGCTGACCGGAAACAACTTCCGGAGGTTTCTCTGATGGTGGTTACCGGTCCTCAGGTCCGCAGACGAGCCCGCGCTCGACCAGCTGTCCGTCACGCTGAGCACCGACTCGGAATGGTGTCTCTGCGGCGCCGACACCTTGGCGCTGTGCGCTATCAGCTGCGTGGTGGTCGCCCGGTGGTGACCGACGCTGGACACGGTGCTCAGGTCGCTGTTGGAACCGTGCCACTTGAGCGTTTCGCTGGACGAACCGGAACTGGCGCTGGAATCCCTGCCTTGGGCGGCGGCAGCGGCACTGGCACAAGCGGCGGAAGCCGGCTGCTTTTCTGTTTCTTTGCCGACGACGAGGACGGCCGACGAGTCGGCTTCGCGCCTCAACCTGAACGCAATAAGGAACGAAAAATATCATAATAACAGTATAGAAACCGGAACGTAACGCGGGACGCTGTTCAAAACGATACATCCGATTTCAAACGATCGAATATTCTCGGTTAACAGTTCACGTACACGGTACGTCAAACAATATACAGATATGTGGAATTCATTTAGCGATGTCCGTAAACGTTTTCCACTGGTCGGCTCCCAATCGGTCACCAATGATATTCGCCCGAACCGTCTCTAATTCTGTTCCCGGATGACCCAAGGTCGTCTCGCGCTTTCCGTTGCCAAAACACCCGTCGGTGCCCGTGGACGGACGCTCTGAGCAGTTTACCGATTCGCGTTTCGAAAATCGCGTGGCGTCGTTCGGCCGACGTGTTATTGCGATTTACGGAAACCGACTTGACGAATGATGGTGGCAACCAAACGAATCAGCGCCGTTCCGAAATTCGAGAATTCTCCCTGTCAGTTGCCGTATAATTCGACACGATAGAATTCGTGATAACCCAACCGTTTAATGCAAACGTCTCAAACAGGACGTATCGTTTTGAACAGCCCCGTACAATAGTATTGTCTGCCCGAGGGTCGCGTTGCTGTACCTGTCCAAAAACGGCGTAGACGTGGAGTCGGTGCTCGACACGTAACTGTGGTATCCCTCGCTCTGGGCGTACGACGCCTGGTGTTGGTGCGAGGGCACCGCTTTCTCGGCCAGGCTGATCTGTGAAGTGGACTTTTCCTCGTAGATCCGCGTGTAATGTTCCAGTTCTTCCTTGGTCAAATGACTGGACAACGCGCTGTCGCTACCGTCAAAACAGCTTGAGTATTCGTCTGTTTCTCGCTGTGGGACAACATTTAAAACAAAAATATTAAAAATCGAAATCCGTTAAAAACACTTTACGTTCCGACTTTGTCAGCTACTCACGTGCGGTGAGTCGTCGTATGCTCTCGAGTATTTTTCCAGTTGCGCTTGGGTGAGCTGAGACCTGAGATCGGCCGCCGGGTCGGCCGCGGTCGACGTCGACAACGATAATGGCACACAAAAACTCTTCTCCGCCGTCAGCCTGTCCACGTACCCGCCGCTTTTGGCTCTCATCGACCGTACCCGGTCCACCAGCATGTCCGGTTTAGCCTTTTCGCACCGTTCCATCACCGTCTTCAACTAAATCGTTATGCAAAGAAAATAATTATTACACGTATTCTTAATCGCGGTTACAGATTTTTTTTTTTTTTATACAGATTTTAATTATTAAACCAATACATTATAAAATACGATTACGAAGTATTAAATAAATAATGAAAATTGCCCCACGCCTTTAAGCGAAGCTCGTTGCGGCGCAGGGAGTTATGGTATACGCGAAACGAGCCGTCAAAAAAGATTCTTACGAAAAAATATGGAAAAACCGTACACGATTTGATAAGAAACTTTGCAGTCGCCGACCGCCGTGTAACCGTTCTCATCTAAAACCGCGATTGCAATACATTAAATCGCACGCGTTACGATTTTATTACGGTCGCGCCGTGTTCGGGTACACGAATAAAACACGATAATCACAACGATTCATACCAACGGACCGAACGTCCCTTTGAAACTTCTGAAATCTCGAAAGTTTAGGCCTTTTGAATAACGCGCCGGCCGGTGAGTCGGACGGGAAAGGACCAAGGGCCACCTCCCCTCCCCGAGAAAGCATTGGGAGCGGGCAGCGTAAACGACCACTTGATAAAATGTACCCGGGGAGAGTACCGGACTGCAGACGGCGTGGACGGAAACGGACAGAGGCGCAAGCGAAAGCTCGACGAAGAGGAGACGGAGACCTTCGCCGCACATCCGTTTGCACGAGGAAAATGTCGAATTTCCGGTCGATTCGCCGCGTTTGCGGCTAATATTATTATTTTTTTTTTTTTTTTTTTACAAACGAGTAATCACTGCAGTAATACGCGCACTGCGCATTATCGCGTTGAATAAAAATAATATTAATCGATTCATCTGGCGACGGTGGATGGCGGCGGGTGGTGTTTCCCCGTGTAATAATACACGAACAATGGCTCGGGGTCAAAAACTTCGGCGGCATTTAAGTCTAGGCCGTCCGTACGTAGCCCTAACCGAAACCGGTTTCGTTTAAACAAACATTATTTTATCCACACACGCGCGCGCGCGCGCACACACACGCGCACGCCACTCCGGAGTATATTTTATTATAATGCGCGCCGAAAGTGTTTCGCTTATTATTCGTATCCGACACGCCCGGTTCTCTCGTGAACGGGCCCCCGATTGATGACAAATCGATTCGCGGCCGAACACCGCCCGGACACGGTTCGCGAACACCGTCAGCAACGTATAACAATAATAATAATAATAATAATAATAATAATATTATTATTATTATTACATCGGAATTTTCCGACGAGAATATTATCATAAGACGAGCCGAGTCCTCCGACGAGAGAGAGAGAGAGAGAGAGAGAGAGCGCTGCCGGAGTCGGTTCGGACGCGACGAGACGAAACGTCGGTAACTAAGAAAAAAAAAAAAAAAACTAGCGTAAAAAATAAAATAAAATCCGGCGGTCTGGACTACCTGTTTTATCCGAGAACGAAAATCGCCACGACGGACTCGGGATATTAATAGTAGTAATAATAATAATTATACTTCGATGAGTAAATAATAATGGATGTGATAGAAGAGAAAAAAAAAAAACGCAAAACTTCTGACGGTAGGTTAAGTACTCCCAGCTACGGCCACAAGTTTCTTTCGTTTTTATTCGTAAATAGCGCGATTTCGTAATTTTAAACAAGCCATATGGTTGTTTTTGTATTTGCATTGATTAATTTACTGGGCGATATCAATTATTACAAAAAACATGGATTGCGCGTAGGACGGCGAAAAAACGAGAAAATGCAATTTTAAAATACGAACACTAATTATTTTTCATTCTTTAATGTTCTTAAGATTTAAAATTCAAACTACGTATTAGTTAACCGGAATAATTATATGCATAATTTATGTTTGGTTTTCAAATTTTTTCCAATTACCGTAGACCAATTAAATCAAATGTTAATGGAAACCAATTCAAAAGACGGCAGTAGGCTCCGCTCGACTATATAATAATAGTGTTCTATAGGTAACACAGTAGAGACGTTTTTATACAAAAGCGACCGCGTAGGGTTCGGTTTTTCGACGGCGAGACAACGGCGTTCCGACGAGACGAAAATATTCTCGGAAAAAACCGAGTGGGATGCATAAAAACCTGGTATACGACTGGTCCAAGGAAGTCATACGTGCGGATACGTACTAAGCGTAAACCAACATACATTGGTGTTCGACAGGAAACCACGACGGGTTTGAATATAAATAAGCTTCGGACGGGTGCACGAAGAGTGACATCGACCAATCGAAACGATAATAATCGATGCAGCGATAATCGATCCGCAAAACGAGCAGAAATAACGAAATCACGAGGCGTGAAGGCACCGCGTCCGAAGACGCGTAGCCCGCGACAAAGTCAGTGACCGGCCGTCTCCCCGGGCCGCACGTCGATTTCCCATTAGAGCCGTCGTGGCGCGGCGCGATAACATTTGTGTATAGAGGAACGGGTAGGAAGGCGAAAAAAACCGAATAATAAAAATTAACGTCCAACGATCGGCGACCGCGCGGACGGTGACGGACGGGAGTACGCGAAAAACGGGCGAGACCCGGTCGCGTATTCGCGTCACCTCATTATGCGCGAAACGAGCCGCGGACGCGCAAACGGGATCCTTTAATTCGCAATAACATAAATAACGCGACGCGAATGAATGGCGACGGTAAGCGCGGTACTCTGTCAAGCGTTTTCCACTGTCCGGACTCCGGGCTCCGGCCGAGTCTCGTCGGTGTGCCGAACGCGAGACCCGCGCGCAAAACCCGATCGGCGTAAAACCGCGGCGGCTGTGCGGGCGAAACGGAGGCGGCGAATACTCGAAAACGATTGGTTTACCGATTTACGGACGCCGGCGCCGTTCCGCGGCCGAGACCCTATCTCGTCCGCGCGCGCGGCACTGCGGGATCATCAGATATCTACGCGCGTACGAACGAACGGAGCCTTCGGGTCCGGCCGGCCGGCCAGTAAAGTGTTTCGCATGGGTCTACGGCACGTCTCAAGCAGCGGGGAACGTTAGTACGCCGTCGCCGTCGTTCTCACGCGGAAATTTCGAACCGACCGAGTAAAGTGTACGGCACGATAACAATGCGAAAACCGGCGGTTTTGCGTGCATTTTATCTCGCCGTCGGGATCGCGTTACGTTTCGTCGATTCGCCGATTTTACTCCTATTTTTTTCCCCCTCGCGCGGGCCCGTGACTTTCACCGAACAATACCACTTACGCGTATTATCCAAACGATTATCGTTTTTTTTTTTTTTTTTACATTTATCGCGTTTAAGTATATACGGGCCGCCGTGCCGCACAGTCCGACCGATCGATAACTCACTATACATCGGGTATCGGCACGAATTAAGATATATTTTAGTATATGAATCGCCAACGAACAATAATGATAAATCTTTGTCGCCGTGAACGTAGAAAACATCGTTGACTTGTGTCTATGTGTGTGTGAAATCCGGCCGCACGACACTATAACGCTCCAAGTGGTAAAAAACTTTAATCTTGATTCGGTGCCGTAATAGGAACGCTATAGTGAAATATCGTGCCCCGAACAGTGATAAAAACAGATTCGGTTTAACGGTCAATTTTTAAAAGCTCGTCGGACATCGTAATTCACGTATATGAGCGTACACTACAATACGCGGATCGTCATAATGACGATACGCAAAAAACTTACGAAAAAAAAAAAAAACGTTAAAATTTGAATTTAGTATGTTCGGCACGATTTTAACACATTGACGGGCCCGAGAAAAAATACTCCCGATACCCGCAGTGTAACTCAACCCGACGTGATTTTCCATTTTCTCATCTGCTTCAATTACATCCGTCGTGATTTTTCATCAATCAGGTTTAAGTCTAACACTCGGGGCACCCTACAGGAGCGCCTCGATGCTGCAATACGATGTGTGGACCGACCGGTAAGCTAATAGGTTAGGCGAGGTGGGATTTTTTTTTTTTTATGTTACCAAGTTGGTATAACTGCGAGACTTTGATTTTCCGAATATAATTTTGTCGGTTATCGCCCGGGGAGAACCAGATGTACGGTATATAATATCGCGATTGCGGTTCATTTTTTTTTTTTTTCGAATGACGTTGATATAATTACTTGTTGCGTGTATAGCCCGTTGGCGAGCCTCTTAGGATACGGCCGGACGATGGGCGGCGGCTGTTCTTTCGGGTAACCGTTACCGGTCTGTTGCAATTCGTCCGCCCAAGACTTTCTGGCCGCTGTCGCGGACATCCCATAGCTTTTGGCCGTGCCGGCTGTACCGGAAGCGGTGGCGGTGACGGGGGCGATCGGCCAGGAAGGAAATTTTTCGTGTCCGCAAGACGCGTCCTTGACCTAAAACACAAACGGCATTCGGATTTTGTAGACGATTTTCAAGTGAAAAATCAGAAAAAAAACAAAATAAGAAACGAGAAAGAAATCCCTAACGTATCAGTAGGTTAGGTATAGATAGGTGGCACCTGACATACCTAGGTAGTAGGTAGAGGTGGTATTTATTATATAATATAGAGTGGATACCCGCACAAGTAAAAACGAATAATTACGGACACCGTTGGTTGTAAGACAACGGTGCGTGATCCCGGGACAGTTTCGGAAAAAAAACACTCGTCTAAATATTTTTTTTTTTTCAGAAAACTCGACTCGACTCCATTGTAACAGACGGAGATGCCGTAACGTCGATACGCGGTTTTTGATAAACGGCGTTGTCATTCACGCGCTTTACAAGCGTGGCCACGAGTGGTCCGAGACAGTAGACGAACACAGAACGAAACACGCGGGTCCACTACGATATCGAATAACAACCTCTCGTCTCATCGAATCGCGACGTACCGCGGTGCCGTTGCGGTTTAAACGACGCGGTTAATAACTATGAGTTTCTGTTGAAAAACAAAACAAACGCAATACAGCGCGGACTCCTCATGCGCAGACGCGATTTGATTTTCCGTTTCGCGTTATTCCTCTTAACAATCGTCGTATCACAACGCGTTATGACTGCCCGCTCCCGTATGCGGCCGGCAACATTGGCGTACCGCGCGCGCGTCCCGGTGACATCGGCCGGCCCCGGTGCCGGCGTTCGCGCGAAACGGTTTCGCCGGTCCCGCGGGTAAACGGGAATGGATATCGTGAATTGCCCCAACACCTCCCCCCCTCCCCCCAACACCCGCCCAACCCACCATCCGGTTTTTCCGTACGCGAACGCGTCGCGCCGACAGTCGTGTCGCGCGCGCGCGCACGTTATCCCGGCGCAGCGAACGTGATTAACGATCGGATTAACCTTGTCGTCGAAAACGCCCGTCCGCGATAACGTATAAAATAACGCCGCGTGATAAATTAATCGGAACAGTGTGCGTTCGAAGACAATACAATAATAATGGTCGTCGGCAGCAGGGCGCGTCGTTTCTTTCGGCCTACGGACGCGTGTGCGATAATATTGTACGCGCGGTTATACTGCGGGCGCGCGCGTACGTCTCGTATACGAATCGAGAGACCCGGTGGGGAGGGGGGGGGCGGCGGGAAATCCCCCGAGATACGGGACGACGGAGACGACGACGTTTCTTCCGACTACATCGACCTCAAATTCGTCCTTGACGGAGATTATTTGATTTTTATTTCGTTTTGAGTACGGGCGGCCATTGCGTACGGCCGCGTACACGAACGTCGAACACCCACGGACGGGTGTGTTTGTTAGGTTTTTTTTTTTTTACTTCTTCTTCTTCTTCTTCATCTTCTGTTATATACGTGTACGCCGCGTCCGCGTATAATACACACACACACACACACGTCTGTGTATCGATAGAACTGGTTCGTCATCGCGTTGATGATGAGGAGCGCGCGCCGATCGCGGCATCGGCGAACGACCATACCGGGTGTCCTGCTGCAGTGTAACCCGTCGGCTAATATAAATCGCGTCGACGTTCATTTTTTTTTTTCAATCGGGTTTTGTGAGACGGAAACCCGTGTGTAGAGAAAAATACGATTTTCGTTTTCATCCCTTAATCACCGGGGAAAAAAAAATTAAATATAACATTATTTTTATCACTTTTTAAAATTTTCAAAATGACCGTTTCGCAAAAGATATTATTCCGAACAATCCACATCCGATCAACAGTTTCTCAGTAATGTCGCCTCAATGTGTAGAAAATAGGCGTGAAAACAATTAGTATTCCGTAGAGTACAAATAATCGCCGTGCTGATTGTGATTCCTGATCGCGTATGTGATGTGTTATTATAATGAAAATTAAAATGGCTATCACTGAGAAACTATTGACGGAATATTTAAATGTGAAATTTTTAGAACAATATATTTTACAAAACTGGTTATTTTGAACGTTTTAAAGGATGAAAATAAAAATTGTTTTATTTTTCTCTACACGCGTGTCCCACCCCCACCCCCTCCCCCTCTCGCCCGGTTGAAAAGAAAAAATCGATAAAAATACGAATATTGGCAGAGTCATTAGCGGCGGACAAACGAGACTGCAGGACACCCTGTATGCAACGCATGAAAATAATAATAATATGCCGCGCGCACCGTCGGCGGCGTAACCGGAAAATATTATTAATTACGAAAGTACACGACGCGTGTTATCGTGTGTTGTCGGACGCGTATAAATCTCAAGAAATTAACGGGAAAAACAAACAAACGCGTACCGCCACGCATCAGTTGCGTAGCCAAGACCGCTCAATGGCCGGTATCCCCCCCCCCTCCACCGCCCGCCCGTTGAAACCTCGCGAAATCGCATATTATGCTCGTCGTTATTATCAATCTCAGTCCCGCCGACCGTTCGACTTATACCGAAACAACCGACGCAAATAAACCGCGTACGCCGTAAACGAACGGATATCGTATAACGGGCGAGATAATTAAAAAAAAAAAAAAATACG
>CABPRJ010001915.1:840546-872263 GCA_902439185.1 Cinara cedri
GGGGGGGGGGGGGGGGGGGGGGGGGGGGGTTGTAATACAATTCCGTGTTACACGAGAGTGTGAAAATCCGTCAAAAACCGCGGTCCGCCGTGCGCGTTTTCCACGCGCGTATTATAAACGTATTAAAACTCTACAGACGACGCACATTGTCACGTCGAGAGAATCCGCGTTTTTTCCCGCCAATGTACAGAAAAAAACGCGCGACCGCAGTAGTTAAACGTCGCGGCGGCAAATTATTTAGCTCGTTGTACCCGTGCGCTATAACACGCGAGCCGAATAAAGAAAAATAAACAAACGGCTTCGGCCGATATGAAATCTTTCCGAAACGAGCCGTCTCGGCGTGTACCGTCGTAATAACGTCTCATTATTCCGAGATTCGACGCGGATTATTTCGTTTTTATCGACTTTTCCGCGAGAACCCGCAATAATACCATATTATTATAACACCGCGGCCGGTTTCTCGGCAATTATAATTTCGTATTTATCACGGAAAAAAAAAAAAAATCACACGATATATTCACGGAAACCACTTGTCGCATGGAACCGTCGAAAAAACCCTGAAACCCAAACCGCGGCGCTTGACATTGAATTCAGTGGACACACGGCGCGTCCGCCAAACGATTTCCCGCGAAATTTCAAGTAAGAAAGTGGCGTGGACTGCGACTGTTAGTTTTACCAAAACAATGAAAAATCGGATGTAAAAAAACGAGCGCGCGCATTTATGCGACGCACGATTTAGCCAATCCGTGTCCAGTGTGGACAATGTTGTGCCGTTAATTTTGATATTAGAGTTGAATTGACCAAACTTAAAGATCGGAACATTGTCCGCATCGCTTTTTTTTTTTTTGTTATTTTATTATTTTGATTTCCAAACGAAATGTCACAAAGACGCTTCTTATATCCCGATTAAAAATTTAAACATCGAAAATATACCGGCGCAGTTGAAGTAATTATTATCGTTAGGTTATAGCCGGGATCTGAAGCCGCCGTTCATGCGGCACCGACGCTGCTGTTAAACAACTCGCTAGATATCAGGCGCCCGTAAAGCTTGAAGCCGTACGAATGAGTTTGCGTGTGTCTTCGGTCAAGGATCGGTGGTTACCTCGCTAAACCTGTCCGTCGGCGGCGCTTGTACGTTTATTGTAAAAAATCTTCGAACTTTTAAAATTTGCATTACTTTTCCGCGGGTCTCTAGGTTTGGCGCCCCCGTGATCATAGTCTCCGTGCGCCACTCGCAACCCCCCATGGGACACGGCTCTGTATTTGTACGTAAATTGTAGTGTAACTCGTGTATTAGGTATACGCCAACCGTGCACATTGTACTTAAGTTGCGGATTATCGATCGTTTAAATAAAGACGCCTACGACAGTCGACACAATACGAAAATGGAAAATCAAAAAAAAAAAATCAAAATCTTTAAGTTTGCGGATAACAGTTCAATTCGTTCAAAAATTGATTAAACCAACAGCGCCGAATGTCCTTGTTGAACGTGAATTCGCCTAGTCGTACGTTTGTAAGACGGAGACGGCGCGCGCGGGCATCACGTCCTCTTTAGAAATCACGACGAGAGCGAAACGATAATATTATTTTATAAAAACGACATAAACGTAACATTCGAACAGTTATGTGCCAACAATGACGGAGCATTGGTTTCACGGTCCCTCTAGTCGAGTTCAAACGCTGTTTTTTTTTTGTCGGTCGCGCACATAGTATTGCGAATAATGCGAATTAGGATCATCACTCCGCGGTCTAATCGCGCGTTTAATAATTAAATTTACTTTTTAATTTTAACACGCCGAGAGTCGTTAATTTTATTTATTATTAACTTTCTAATTGTGTATAATCGTGTATTAATTAAAAAAAAAACTGTAGGTAGGCTCCCATTATTTCCTCGCGCGTCATCATCACCATACAATTATAACTGCGCTTTCCAATAATTCGCAAACGAATCCGTTTTAATGAAAAAAAAAAAAAAAACCTTAATGGCGATGTTCACGTACAACAACAATAACAACAATAACAACAATAACAACAATCGAAAGCGCCGCAGCACGAAACAGAGACCGTTTTCCGGCTGTAAATGAATCATGAATCATTATATAGGAGACGAAACGGAAACAATGGCGTCTTTCAATGAAGGAAAAACAAAATATTTTAGTTTAAAATTTACGCGAATCTTAATATTATTGTGTAGATCGTTTCGGAAATCGTATTTATTTTTATCATTCGTTAACAAGTTTTTAACAATCGATAAATCGAAACACGCGACCGGTCTTGGTTACCCGTGGAAAAGCGTATTCAGCGGAAACCGTCTACGATCATGTAAGGATTACTATCATATAGGCGCGATTGGGAGCTGGGCCGTAACTTTTCAACATTTTTTTTTTATCCCGAAATCGTGCGATTTTTGACGAAACCAACAAAGTAAGGGCGGTATTTTGAAAAAAAAAAAATTAGTAAATTTCAACGTCGAAAACACTCGTTTCACGCGGTAAAAGGTGGACGAGTCATCGGAGGGGGGTATCTGCAGTTGCCGGCGTATTTTCGTCTGTAAACCTAACCTACCCTAACCTCACGCGGTTTTGACGCGGTGTACGAAAACGTAAGAGATAAAAAAAAAAAAAAAAACAAAACAAAACACGATCGATAAACGTNAGGAGGAGGAAGGGGGTATCTGCAGTTGCCGGCGTATTTTCGTCTGTAAACCTAACCTACCCTAACCTCACGCGATTTTGACGCGATGTACGAAAACGTAAGAGATAAAAAAAAAAAAACAAAACAAAACACGATCGATAAACGTCGCGTTCGTTTATCGGTGTGTTTGGTCGCGCTGCGGTTTGTTCAGTTATCGGCGGTAAACGCGCGCGTACACCGGCGTGGCGCATTTTTCTTTGCGCCGCACGGACACAGAACGGACCACACAAAACGAACAAAACGCGGAAGTAATCGATGACTCGCGCCTATATGAAAAAAAAAAAACCGAAATTACGTTAATAACAAAGACGACGCGCGTATCGTATGCGACGCGCACCGCGGTACGGTACGCGAATGCGGGACCCGGCCGCCCGCGACCGCTTTCAAATACAACGCGAATCTCCGTAACCTTAATCTTTTAGCTCGTCGGCACATTGTTGTTATGATGTTTCGTAGCCGACATTTATTATTATTAATTTTTTTTTTCTCCGCGGAATTCTCGTAGCCTTCATTTCACCGCCGCCGACAACGACGACGACAACAGAGATTGGAACAAAAAAAAAAAAAAAACAAAAAATACCCGAGACACATTCGAAGGTCCCGAATTCGAACGAGTGTATGGATCGCGGCTGCGGCTTCGTAACCTAATATACTCTTTCTCTCTCTCTCTGCCGTGTCGATTTTCAAATATTTTACGCGTGCGCGAACTCTACCGCCGAACCGTTCGTGTAGACCGTAATAATTCCCGTGTACAGTATTGTCGGAATTCCGTTCGTTTAGATGCCGAGCGGACCGACCGGAACTTATCGGTTTTATAACGCGCGATTTATTCGTTTTACGCGTTTTGCAAACCGCTTTTACACCCGAAGTCTCGCGCCAATCGAAAACCTTATAGGAACTTTTTTGTGCGTTTTTCGATCGGGGACGACGGTTTTCCTCGGAGTTTTTTTAATAAACGGAAACGACTGGAATTTTTCGCCCAGAAACACTCCGAAGCTGACGAAAATTGCTTGTGCATTACCTACTGTACAGGAGAAATACAGACTTCAGAAAACCGGTACACCGACGTTCAGGGGGTGGCGAACGGGACGAGAGTATCGAGCGAGATCTCAAAACCTCGGATTAGCGTTTCGAGGCTCAGGCCGCTTAGCGCGTCGTCAGGACAGGAAGCGAATCTGCGCGGATTAATTTGAAAGAGCCGCGGGCTACTCACCTCCGCGGGCGGCAACGGGGCTCGGTGCCGTTGAGCTCGAGTTTCGCCGCTGCTGGTGCTGCCGCTGACGTTGCCGCAGGTTTCCGATGTCATGCGGGCCTTTACTTGACCGGACGACTTATTGATACCGTTATTTCCGGGGCAGTTGACCGTACGGCTCTCCTTGGCGACGACGACGCTGGGCTGCAGTTCTCTGACGGTGGCCACGGCGGCGGCGGAACGGTCGGCCTTGGCGAACGATCCATCGTTCCGAACTCTGCAAAAAAAAAAAAAACCCACGTTAAAAATCTGCGAGTGTAGTGCGATGATACGGGGCGGTAACGGGGATTTATCGCGGGGATAACGTTTGCGGTCCGACGAAGCCGCGGGGGAACGGTCGGAAAAAAAAACTCGTTCGTCGGATATAAACGATTTTCGAAACCACGAGCACGGCGTAATTTTTTCATTCTCGATTTTAACGTTTACTTTAATTTTAGATTCTGGGCGGAGAACGTATTGGTTTTACGACGATGTTTATTTTTCGTTTTTTTATATTAACGTTTTTTCTACCGGAAATTTTTTTCCGATTTTCAATTGTATAGTACTTTTTCTGAAAGAAAATCTGACTGAGGTGGTACTTTAGGGAGGTCGTTTTATTGATTTACATAGTAAATGAAGAAAACCCGGAGCAAAAACGGAAACATTTACATTAAAATTATATTATTTTCAAATCGTAAATACCACGGCCTTTCAAAACATCTGAGCGGTTGAGCAGCTCAGAATCGCTTTTGTTAGTTACGGCTAATACGTAGTTTAAATTTCCTCTCTGCCTTCCCAACTTCGCATCCACAACAGTGTGGATGTCACCGTTCGTTTACTTTTTTTCTCCTAACTCTTCTAATAATGCAATAACGTAGAAATAAGAAGAAAAAAACTATATCGAGGAACGAAAAGACGTGCGACAAAAGTCGTTTAAAATATTATTAACGTCGTGATGCCGGCTCGTTTGATTACGAGCTTTGAACAAGCACGCGCAATTTTCGTTTTATATTAATATCGTTATTAATATTATTATTATTATTATTTTTTTTTTTAATAATTACTACCCGCGCGGTATAATCGCCGTCGATCTTTGGCCGTACGATTGTTCCGCGTTCGTTGTTTTCCGTCCGACATTAACGGGTGCCCGAGGGCCGGCCGCCCGGATTCGTGTAACGTACGGTTTTGCGTGCGCTAATGGTTCTGTAAATCGTTACAGAACGTTTGTGCGACCCGGCCAAAGCAAATCTCGGGAATCGATTCTTAATTATGAATTATCGATTTTTATTTGGTGACTGGTTAATCGATTTAATGGTAGTTTTAAAAATTGTACATTATATTGGTTTGTACAGTGTTAATTTGTCGAAATGACCGTATCTATTAGCAACCTACCTACAGCTAGGTATTGTTCATGTTTTTATTACAAATTGTAACATGGTACATGTTTCAATTTGCTGTTGTAAATTTAAAATATTAGAATTGTATTGTATAATTTCTTAACGTTTATTTCTCGTCCACTTTATTTCTTTCATTTGCTGATGATTCGAATAGGGATATCGGTTTAGAATTCTACGATCATAGACCGAAAACATATGTTAGGTTTTTCTTTCTCTTTTTCTTCTGTCTTATCTAAACCCGTTGTGGTTTTTCACAGACTAAGCAGTATTGGATCATTATAGAGTGGATTCGATGGCATGGCGAGCGTAGGTAATGCCCACGGTTAATAAATTATGGCCTATCATTATTTCAAACGAAATCGCACGTTTATATATTATTATGATAACATTATGATTAATGTTTATTCAAAATGAAATGAAATAGTGTTAGCTCTACTTGGATCCCGAACTAATTTTTTCGGCGACAGGCACAAGGAAATCGTATTCTCCTGAAAATCAAACATCTCTCGTCACGTCACCGCTCTGAAGGCCACTCTTTCTCAACCAGACGACCTGGCCCGCTGATTCTGGTCTCCAGGTAAGAAATGTTCACGGTTTCCCGATTATTTGCAAAAGGGCTTGGTATGTTTCAAACACTTATTTTTTATAAAATATCAATTAAATTCAAAATGCTACAAATAAAAAAAATCCTAATTGTATTTTCCAGTTAAAAACCCCGTTGCGCAACCCGAAAATGGAAAAACGGTCGGCCGCAAAAACCGCAGTGCGCGCCACGTTGAATGTTTCACGATGGAAACGATCTCGTGCCCCGCCGTCGTGAGCTCTCCGTTTCGTCCGCGCCAAAGCGCGCGCGCGGTTTCGTCGACTTCGTGACGGTTCTAAAAGACCGACGGCTCCGCAAAACGGACCGTGCCGCCGCACACGTTATTATTGTTATTGTTATTCCAACGTATCGCAGGCTATACGGAAACGCGTATCGTAATGGCGCGAGTCGAAGCGTCGCCGGAAAACCGGTTTTCGCGGTCAGCGCATTGAAAACCGCGCGCGGGATAAACGCGCGCGCGCGTTCCCGGTCGACCATCGCGTGCGGCGTAAACGAAAACGTTTCGAATGCGCCGCTCGACGCGCGGGAATCCGGAGGGGGCGGCGGGGGGGGGGGGAGGGAAACCCCCGAAACTAAACCCCGTACGTCGGTTTTTGTTCGTTTCGTTGCGATACACTCGGGGAGAGGGACGCCGTATTTGATTTCGACGCGACGCA
This sequence comes from Cinara cedri, assembly GCA_902439185.1. Taxonomy (NCBI): domain Eukaryota; kingdom Metazoa; phylum Arthropoda; class Insecta; order Hemiptera; family Aphididae; genus Cinara; species Cinara cedri. The sequence continues at coordinate 847,129 of CABPRJ010001915.1, forward strand.
CACGGCGGCGGGTGGATCGCGGAAACCCGTACCCGCCCGCGGGCGTCCCGCGATTCCTCGCGTTTAAACAGGCTCCACAGCCGGGAACTTTGTACCGACCCATTCGGCGTTCTACACTCGTGAAACTAGACAGTTCCGAAAATTCCGTTCGTCTGGACGCCCTACGCCCGCCCTCCCCCCCCCTACCAACAACCCGTACGATATTACGATATACAACGGAAACCGTCGTATAGTAGCGAATTAAAAATCGATTTGTTTTAACAACGAGTCCCCGTGTTTTGACACGTTGATCGATTAAATTCAAATTACCCCGCACACGTCCGTTCCAATATTCATTCTCGAAATACAAATAAACAGTATCTAATTAGTTGTGTTTGAAAAAAGGAGTAACGTTTCTCTAATATCGTCGCGTTTCGTTCTTGTGCAATTATGATAAAACCGTTTTTACGACCAACCATATACCTATTAAAATGTTACGATATTTTAAAAACAATAATTTCATAAAAATTTGTTTGGTTTTTTTATTTACATTATAATTATGCTCAGTAATTTCGTGCTCTCGTTAATACATAATATGAGTATTTTGTATTATTCGCAGTGCTCGGATTGGAGTGGCGGGTGCGCAGGAGGACGGAGCTCCTCTACTATTTTTACATTTTTTTTTTTGCGAACCCCGACTATATTTTTTTACTGGAAAGGAGATGAGAACGGGGACGGCGACACTAATGTCCGAAATAATGTTTATTAAAATGTGGATTTCAATTGTTGTCAATTATACAACTAATTTTACTATTTTTGATTTCAAAATTATTTTTGATACTGACATCTTTTCTATGGTCCTATATTTTTTTACCGTATGGTAGGTATATCAATATTATATCACACGATACGACAATAAGCAAACGATACCGCATAGTTGAATTTATTTAACTAAACTTTTGACCATATGGATAGAGAAATTATTCTATGGTGATTACATACAATATCCAATATCCGCAGAAAAACGTTAACAAAAAAAAAAATGATAAAATTTTATCATCAGGGTCAAAATTCATGTGATTTCTATTTTTTACTGCAACATGTAAGATGTAAGTATTATATATATATATTGTACATATTCGGAATTTCAATATTTGTAGCTGTTAAGTGGTATTCGAAATGCAGGTAAGGTGGAACGAGGGGGGAGGGTGCACCCCACGGGTCAGTGTTGAGTGATTGTGCACTTGGAACGCAGTTTTTAAATCGTTGGATTGAGCTACTATACTTAATTTGTCCCAATTCGAGTACTGGTTATTCGAATATATTGTAAATCACTTTACGAACGATTGCGCGGTTGTTGTTATTGTTGTCTGTCTAATTTATGCGACATTCGGGCCCGGCCCGTTTGAAACTTGAGTAAATAAAATTACGCCAGAGCGAAAAAAAAAACTGTTCGAGTGCCGGCAAACGACCGGACGCGGTGGAAACGTCCGCGTGACGCAGTCCGGGCGAGCCGTCGCTGATTGTCGCAGCGTTTTCGCGTTGTTTTTACGACCGAGAAATTCCGATCTCGCGGACGGTTATTATCGTACCGCCGTCTCCGGGGTTGGTAAGATAAAATGAAAAAAAAAAAAAATTAATAGCAAGTAAAGTAATCATCATCGCCGTTGCCGTAATAAATACATAAATACGACCCGATAGCCGAACGTTTCGCGCGGACGACGACTTTTTCGCGACTCCCGGACGACCGCACCGGCGCGCGCGGCCTCCGCTAACGATCGCGGCGGCCGCGGAGGCCACGGCTCCGGGCTACCGAATTTTCCCCGGAGGTCACGCCCTCCAGAGGGAGACCCCCCCACGCCGGCCGCGCCACTCGCTCGTTCGACGATACGGTTGGCGCGGGACATTAGCCCCGCACGCTGCGCGCCCGTAATAAAATACAATATAATATGTAAGGCGCGCGGCGGCCGGCCGGGAGCGCGAATACCGGACGAGAACGCGGTGACCTAACCCCTCCGCCGCCGCGGCTTTGCTACACGGCCGCGGTAACGGCGGCGGCGGCGGCGGCGGCGGCGGGTGAGGGCGCACGGGGAAAAGGGGCAAACGAGAAACTGTCTCGGCCGCGCTGCAGATCACCGAGACCGCGCGCATTCCGAACATTGTCGAAAACCGGTCGCGGCGACGACGGCGACGGGTTTTTCCTCGCGACCGCCGCGATATTGCGTAACGCAATAGCGTCGCGTCGCGGCATACGCGCGCGGCGGCCGGAGCGCATCGTCCGCGCGCTCGTGCAGGGCCGAGGACGGGACGGCGGCGTTCGGGCATACGGATCGGTCGGGTAAAACCCGCCAGGATTAATACGCGCGTACACCGGATTACCGGAGTGCCGAGATTCGTGTCCGACGATTACGCGAGATTCCCTTACGGGGTCGCCCGATGATTGCCGCGGTTACCGGACGGTATTTCGCTCGCCCGTTTCCGTTGGCGATTCATCCTCCGGGCGGTCGGTTGCGGCCTCTCAAATCGGTAGATTCGTCGCGAAAACGACTGTCGGATGCCCGGACGTGAAAAGTATAATAATACGTTTTCGCGAGACGCCGCGGTTGTAGACGGCCATTTTTCAGGTATAATAATGCCAGAGTGCCTTTCCCCCTAATCTTCTATGCTTTGAATTTACCGAGAAAAAAAAACCGGGCGGGTCGTAGGAATTACGCAGAGTCGTTTTTGATTTACATCTGTGTACGCGACGACACTTCGTCGCTAATGAGTGCGGGTCGGTTAAACCTTAAAACGTGTTTTGAAATGCGATTCTCACGATTTTCGTCGAACTTCAAAAGTACAAACATGCCTATTGCGTTGCGATCATTTCGTTTTGTTTTATCTTTGACATTCAAGGCGAACTTCGTGAAAAATGTCCGAGCATTTTTGCCCGGTTGAAACGATATTTATCCGCATAAAACCAAATAAAATCTCCACTCCCAAAAAAAAAAAAAAAAAACACCGATCAGACGCCGATAAATATCTCGAAATCCGCCAGAATAATACGAAAACGATGACGAAGCCAAGTATAAATATTCCGTAAATACTTTCGTTATACTTTTTTATGGATTCCGACGGAAAAATTTAATCGAAAATTATATGAAAACGTTTATGGCCGGTTATCAAGAAAACGGCGAGGAGAATAAAAGCAAAATAACCGAATTCCGGACGCGCCAACTAGAGACAAACGTACTGTCAGAAAAAATGTCGCCGCGTTTTTGTAGCCAGGCATTAAGATTTCCGGTAGAAAAGTCGTTCTCGTATACAAACAACAACGAAAAAAAAAAAAAACACCCACGTCACATCGAGAAGACCCGCACTACAGCCCTCGACGCACTCGTTGTTTAAAACATCTGACGGCGAAATGTCCCCGATTCTGCGGCGTTGTTCCACGGATCGATAATTGTCGCCAAACGTTACGGGTGTCCGCGGCTGCGGGTTCGGGCGACAATCGTTTTTATGCGTAGGCGGCACTCGCGTCACCGGGACCCGAGCAAATGAACAAAGCTTTATAATATTATTCCGGTGCATATATTTTTATATCGGTGCATGCGACGGGTTTTGTCAAGTCACGGGTGGGACTTAAAAAAAAAAAATAAAAATATATACACACACGAAAAATGTGTACGTCGTAAATTAGCCAACTAACTATAACGGTTCGGCGGCGGCGGCGGACTTTACCTAAATCGGAAACGATCCGCTCGAACGGCGCGGCGGCCGATCGTTTCGACGGTCGCCTCGTCCCCGGGCCGGTTTCCGCGAGGAATGCGTGAAAAAAAAAACCGAGCGAAAAAAAAAAAACCACGCCGTACAAAACTGCAGACACAGAACACCGGCGAGATGACTACTCGATCGGAAAACACGTATGTTTAGTTTCTGCCCTCCCTACCGCCACGTCTGCCGCACCGGTCGCGGTAAATCGCGTACACGCTTGTATCACGTATATTATTACTATATCGTTATTATACGATATTTTTTTCTTTTTGAATTATTATTATTTTTTTTTTCTGTTTTTCTCCGGGAAAATGTTCACGCGGGAAAAATACGCGCGTTAATATTACACGGCTGGTATAGGTACATAACATTGTAAATCGCGACGTACACCGCGAAGACGTTACGAGATAACGATATTAGTAACAATAATATTATTGTGTTTTGACACGTAACAACGACGAGTGACAAAACGGGTTTCATATTCCCCCCCCCCCTCCGAAAAAATTGATTTTTTTTTTTGTTTTTAACTATGGACCAACGCAGAATCGGCCCTGCTCCGAACGTTACACAATTTGCTCGGGTACGACGTCCCCCGTTTCGATCCCAGTCGTCAGTCCCGGTTAAATGTTTCGCGTCGTTATTTTCCTATCGGATAAAAAAAAAAAATGACAATAATATAATGCCGAAAAATCAAGATCCACGGTGCACCTGGGCCAGATTAACCAATAGGCTGAAAATACTGCAGCCTATTGGGCGCTAATAAATGGAGAGGTGGCGTAACAAAACAATTTTTTTGTTAAATTGATTTCTTACAGATTTGTATCTTTATAAATCAATGACCATACATAGGCATTGCCAGACTTTTTTGGGAGTATTTTGTAGGATTTGGTGGGCGATGAGCGAAGAAAAAAAAGTCATCGCTAAATCAACCATTATAATCAGGTTTTGTAATTGAGAAATAGAAGCTTGTTTTTTATTAGCCTAGGGTCGCCTTTTAGGTAAATCCGGCTCTCCTTTGCTTCGAAACGCGCGAATTTCGTCCGAACCCCAGATCCTACCTAAACTTCTGGGAATGTCATTGCGTTTACCGGGAACCGTGCACGGTGTAAACAGATGGGGGGGGAGGGGTAAAAGGCGAACGGACACGTTGAAGTGAAAAAGTCGGTAATCTCGTCTATACCGCGGTCCGGGGTTGTCGATTCAGTGGCAAATTATATCGACAAAGTCGATGCGCTACAATATTCAAACGTTAATAGTTGGCGATGTTTTAAGGCTATGTTTTTTTTTTCTTCATCACCCGGGGTGAAATGATATTTGCTGGTGCGGTGTAACTGTGAAATGGCGATCGATTAAATTATATACACGGGTTTATATTATATAGGCGGTATATTTCGCGCGAACGTACACGAGAGTACCTATAATATACGATATATAATATTATTATAATGCGCGTGGCTATTACAAAATACCTAATGCGATTGAACTCTCGCAGAGGTAGTCGGTACCCGCAGCAGTGTAAAATAATATATTATAATAATAGTCGTCGTAAATTGCGAGTGTTTTTTTTTCGGCGCGTAACACCGAGTTCTGTGCAAACCGCGCGATTACACGTCCAAGGTCATCGGCAATAATATCATTATAATAATAATATCATATTGTAATAACACGGCGACCACGGAGACACGGGTAAACCGAAAAATGCGTACGCGAATGTGTGGCGCAAAGACTAAACGGATCGAGGGGAACCGTCGTGCGAAAAGACCGAGGACTCGTATTTTAAAAACAAAAAAAAAGTTGATCGACCTAATGTAATGATAAATAGCTCATGCCACCTCCAGGTCCGTTCAGAGGGGGGGTGTATTCCGGGTCAACATTTACTCGGGCACCCGGAGACCGAACAATCGAGGGGCTCTGCTTACCGAGATGACTAAAGTCGAAAAAAAATTCACTGTGATATCTTATCTGAGCGTTGTAAGTCGAATCAAAAATATTATAATCCGCGGATGTTCGTCCGCCACACAGACCGCGTATTATTTTTTTCTCTCGACAGCACGTCAGCTCAACGAATCTATTCATAACAAGGGTGGATACAGTATTTCTTTACGGTCAGGGCACTCACCATGGGCAAAATATGGAGGCCAGACAGTCTTGTAATTGTTCACTATTTTTTTTTCTCGAAATAGGTGCCTATGCGGTTTTCGACTACACGTTTATCATTAACAACTCGACAGGTAATAAGTGTGTGATTTCGATGATGATTGCACAATATAGGATGCATTGCGTTCTAACGCAAAAAACACATAGGTACAAATTTAAAATTATTAAGATGATAAATTTGAATCGATATCAAACTACATAATATGTTCCTATTTATATATTTCATATAATCAGGAACTGAAACATAACATATCCTTAAACATTTTAACTTTGTCTTGACATGAAACATTGATGTTATTGTGAGACATAGGTACACATACAACCCTAATAATTACATCCTCGGTTCTTTCCCCTCCCTCTGGATTCGTCCTTGATTCACTGTCCATTTTTTCTCGTTATGTATGACAAGATACTGTGTACAATTGCCGCCACGTTCTCGGACTATTTATCATAATATACTCCTTGACCCGCTTATTTTGCAAAGTCCGATCTAGGGAAACGTCGCAAATATCGCGGGTAGAAAAAAAGGTTATAGAGGTTGAGGCCGAAATAACTGCGGTACAGGAATTCATCATTATTATTTACAATAGGGATACGAAATAATATCGACGGGATTTCGTAGAAAAGGCGGAGTCCACAATATTGCTCAAATCGTTCGAGAGATGTAAAACTGTGTAAAAAAAAAAAAGTTATTTGTATAGAATTACGGATATTGTACTTTTTGATAATACATATATATATTAATGAGAACGACATAAAATCATTGAAAATGCCAGTTACCAGTCAAGTTTTGTAACCGCTGTACAGTTTTGATACTAAAACCTCGGTTTTCGATTTTCGGTGGATTATACGCGATATGTAATGCGCTCGTATATAATGATCATTTTAATGATATTGTATATTATTGTAAGTATGAACACGTATCGGCACTACAGCACTATACTATCCGTTATAATGTAGTCGAAAAACGTTTGTCGTCGTCAGTGAAAGAAAAAATGATTTATCATTTCAATCAGCGCGCAATAGTACGAGTAATAATACGTGTTGCATAACAACACAAACGCCGCCGTAGTAAACTGGGAATCAAAACTCGCGCAGGTTCAAAAAAAAAAAAAAACGGAAAAATGAACTAGCGACAATGTTTTATAGGATTTTTGAATGTTCAAAACGTACAAGAACAGATCTAAATTTAACAGGAAAGTTGCGGTTTTCGTCAAAACTAACAAGTTTCGTTTGAGTTTCGAAACACTGAAACCTGTTCAACCTTAAAAAAAAAAGAAAGAAAAACCACACAGACGACGACTAAAATCTTAACTCATGACGACAGACGAGTTCGTTTTCTTTAGTATAAATCGCAAGAGATAAATGCGTTTTCGGTGTGTTCATTGTGCACGCTCGAAACCTTTGTCCCAGTTTTTTCGTTTTTCGAAAAATGCGATTTCCGGACCGCGCGATTTTCGATTTTAGACCGTTCGCCTTATTGATTGCAACGCGACCGTGCTGCGGGGCGATTTTTCGACCGCGTTTTCGCTTTCAAGCCCAAAGTTATTCGTATTCAATACGGTTATCGTGAGAGCGTGTTACACCATACATGTTGTCATCGCCGTTCTTGTATCCGAATGACCCGGACAAAGTTTTCCGGACGCTCGGGCGGTAAAGAGACACGCGCGTGTTAACGGCTGCAGTCGGCGGACGCTCGTGTACCTTGTTTACTACTAATCTATCGCGGCGTTTTCATCCGGAGACCGTTTCGGCCGCGCGTCACTGCGGATCATTCGCGCGGCGTTTTCTTTACCGCAAAACAAAACGGACAAACAGTTCGACCGCGCGCTCGGCTCGGATTTTTTTTTTTTTTTTTTGTTTCTAAAACGTCACTCACGCCCCTCGCGTTCTGCAGACGCCCGGAACATGTTGCTTTATTTATTTATCGCGAGTACCTCCTATACTCGTCGCGCGCGCATAATGTAATGCGCATTGGCAATGAAAACCGGTCGGTTTAGGTGTACGTTATTATTATTATTATTATTATTATATACGCGCGGAATATTATTACACGGTGACCGTGAACCGGTGTCGCCGGCCGAGGAATTTTCGCAGCACTTGCCCGAGCGCAGGTACCCGCGCGGCGCGCACGCACAGCTGCAACCTCTGCACCGGCGGCGGCGATCTCGGCGGGCCGGCGCGCACGCCCCGGAGTCGGCGGCGACGGTGACGACGACGCGACCAAGCGCGATTTTCATCCGAGCCGGGGAAAAGAAGAATAAGAAGAAAAAAAAAGGCGTATATATATATGTATGTATGTAAAAATAAAATAAAATCTTCGAACGCCCACTTTGTTATCCGATCCGTTGGCCGCGTGCGCGCCATAAACGCACACGCGCGCCGCGTAGAAATGCGTGTACGCTCGCGCCCGGGTACGGGTTTACCCGCCGTCGCGCTGAACGTTAGTCGATACGTCGTAGGAAACGTCGTTTCGTCGGACCGGCGACGACGGCCGCGGGATTTTATCGTATCGTGCGGTCGCTGTCGCGAAAGACCCTTTTGGTGAGGGTCAGCGACGGCGGGTACAAACACTCGCGGGTGACCGGGCGTCGGGGGGGGNGGGGGGGGGGGGGGGGGGGGGGGGGGGGGCAACGGGAACTGCGCGGAATCGGAGCACGAAAAACGCGCGGCAACAACGCCGACGACCGTGTGACGCGTACGGTCGCGGGTCGGGTCGTGATGAGAGCGGCGGAGAGCGGCAGAGCTACACGCGTCGAACGACGAGAGTCGAATTTTCCACCGGCCGGTAAAATTACTTAATTTTTTTTTTTTTTTTTATGCGTAGTTGATCTATGGTAATAGTATTTATGGCCGAGTCACATTCAACGTTGCCCGTGACAGTATCGATTTATACTCGGGGATAATCGGTTCGAAAATCGCGCGCGGAACCTAAAAGTTGTACGGTTGTTTTTATTATTTTTTTTTTTTACTACTTCTAAATTATTTTCGTACGATGACGTTTTCGTTTGCGATACGATCGCGGAGACTCGTATTATACACGCGACACACACACACACACAGAAACCGGTGTTGCCGGTCAAAACGTTTTGACAGGCGGAATTTTAATGAGAGTCTAATGATAATTGAGAACAGAACGTTGGCCGCTCGCACACAACCGCGCGCCCACGCAACTGATTGCACGCGCGTGTAATGGATACGATTATACACGGGCACGAGGGAATTTCGCAACAACGGCCGTGGTGCCAAACGAGCCGTTTTTTTTTTTTTTTTTTTTTTTTTTCAATAACAATTGCGTTTAAAATATTATACTCGTATTGCATCGTTTACCGCGAGATATAGTGAAATATCCTATTGTAAAAACGGACTCGGGACGCTAGAATTTTGTATTTTCAATACAGACACGGACGATTAAGCCGAATTAAGCCTGACGGAAAATTAAAAAAAAAAAAATTGGCCTTATACATGGACTTCTACGGTTCCCAATAGTTCGATAGTTTCTGACGACTACCAAGAGCAATCCAAGAGCCCCATTGGGGGGCCCACCGGGAAATTCTCGGCTTCATGATAGGCCTAACCGAAAATATCGTCAGTACTCGACTATTGAAATATTACAATACACGGGGCGATCAATAAAACGTACGTTAAGATATCTCAGAAAGCGTATATTGTATTGCTATTGTGTTGATTTTTTTTGTCGCAGAAAATTTCGAAAACAAGCATCGACTCACTAAAACAATGAATATTTTTTTTTTTTTTTGACTCCCTTTCGTACGGTCCTACGATATTTGGAATTTTAAACGGCATCGCATAATGATATACAGTGTAACCTCTGAATAGCGGACAACATTTCCGCGATCGAGAGTAGCCGTTGTTTAGAGCGATAAATTGTATTTTTATTAAACTAATAAATTAAATAAATTGTATTTTATTATATTTTTACATTATTATTATTAAATTTTTATATTATTACCGGATGGATAATAGAAGATATACGTCATTGTACAGTATAATAATTTACGTACATAGTAAAAAAAGATAACTTATTAGTGTAGACTTTTATTTAAGTAATCTACAATTATTCTTAATTTACGATAAAAATGATCAATATCGATGCTAAAAGGTGTCCATTATTAAGAGTTGCCTGTGTTTAGAGGTTCTCCTATACATAAATTGTGAAAATGTTTGAGTTCTCGAATAAACAGTCCGTTATATGAAGGTGTCCGTTAAGTCAGTTTTCACTGTATATAATAAATGTATTTTTTAATTTTTTGTATCACGGCGTGGTACAAAAAATTAAAAATTCGTTGTAGAAAAAATAGTTAAGGCGAGGTAATATTTTAGAGCTGTTTGCTCCAACGAGGAAAACAAATTCCGAAAGGAGTTCATATACTTTCTGTGTTAATGACGGATGTCTACGGTATAAGATAATTATTGTTCTCCACTGATCGCGATAACGACAATAAACGAAAACCTGTACACGTTTGAATTTAATACCGGCACGAATTTAACGCAGATCGATGCCCCCCCCCCGGAAGGGGGGGTTGGAAATGCGTTAGGTTCCCGTGACCTACTCGCGGTCAAACGACGGATACTTTTCTATTGTGGTTCGTACGATATTTCATCGCATTTGCATAATATTATAGTATTGCAGCCGAGTAAGCTTAAAACATTCTGTTTCTCGGAAATCGGAATTCAAAATATTCGTGTTTTTTTTTTTTTTTTAATTTTATATATTTCAGCGTTTTTGCGTTTTTCGCGTTCGAATTGTGCGATTTTTTCGCATTTCTATGCGTTTTGTTTTTTCAATGGAAATTTGTCGCGTTTTTCGCGACAATTAATTTTTGCAATATACGCGAGTTTTGAATTATTCTTATCGCGCTTATCTATGTATAGGAATTCGATTCATTTTTTTTTTAAACGATACCGTATCTTTGCTTTATCGCATTGTAACCGTTTACTCGCTCGCGGTTTATTCAAATCAGATTTCCCCATTTTCTCCTGTAAAATTCTCATCTATACCTGTATAAATGTATGTCATTGGTCTCGCGCGGAAAAAGGGTTTGAATCAATTTTCTATCGTTTTCAACGCAAACCAATTGAATTCTGAGAATCCCTTAACGGCATAACTGCGTAATAACATGTTCTTTTCGAGGATAAAAATAAAATTCCGTTTTCACCCCTTATAGCGCTCGAGTTAGTTTTTGCTCTCGCGATCGTGTCCAGAGATAAATACCCTCCGTCCCACGGACGAAATATAAATCGGGGGGAAACCGACTAACTTGCAACGCGATACTCGGCTGGCCGGATCTCGTGAAAGCGTTTTTTATACACACGCACAACGTTGATGTGCGCGTATAGTACACCGCGGTGTTGTTGGTGTACACCGAAAATGTATAATATAGGTACCTACTTATCCGTTTATGTTCGTACTCTTTAATGTGGGTCACCGAGAGCGGCGTGTATCGTTCCGGGATCGATCGTGATCGAAACAAAGATCGATTATCATTATTATTATTGTTAAAAAAAAAAAAAAAAAAACATTGTTTCGAGAGAGTGACACTGCACTCGGGCTAATATTATTATAATGCCCGAGCTCGAGCGCGCTCGCAGTACCTATTGCTCCGGTTTCTTTTTTTTTTTTTGTTTATCTCCTCGTTTATAAAATAATATTATATTCGTCCCGGGTCTCTTTCACTCTTGTCCGCCGCATTATTATTATTATCGTACACAGTTTGAACGACGACGAATAATTCGTATACAATTAAAAAAAAAAAAAACCTATAATAATAAATATTATGATAAAGTGTACGGCGGTATGCCCGTGTACGCGCGCGATGTCAATAAACGTCGATTGGACGACGGCGACGGCCTTGGACAATCGCCCGGCGACACGGCGCGCCGCTATCAGACAAAAGAGATAACAGGTACCCGCCCGTTGTTTTGCGGCCGTGCCGCGGGAACCTCGGCGCGACGGCGGAGGAATTTAATTAACGAAATTACGGGCGCGATTGCGGCGGGTACCGACGGCGGGACGGCGGGGAGCGATGTGAACCGGTGAGCGGGACGGCGGAGAGGGCCTCCCGCGGGGGGATGTCACGACGCGGCGATGATTTTCGGCCCCGATTCCCGTCTGCAATAATCATCATGCGCAGCGGCAACGAGACGGTATCGTTGCAACGACGTGCCGTTTGACAGTCGTACCGGGCTGCAATACACGCGATGAGGTCACCGCAGCGGCGAATTTGGATTTTTCGTGTACCACGTTGCCGTTATTATTGTCTATAGTGTTGCGGTGCGTCTGTACGACATTATTATCATTCGACGGAGAACGCCGTCGCGTCGGTCATGAAAATCGCAAACGGCCGCGGTTGCGCGCACCTAACCGTATTGTGTTACCGGAAACTGATACCCGCGCTCGGCGCACCACTCGGCCGATCGGCAAATTGAGTACGAAAACGTTCCGCCGCCGCCGCCGCCGCCGCAGTGTAACGACAACGATAATTTAATAATACACAGAAACGCGCGATCCCGGACGGAGTTCGGTTACACCGGCGCGACGCAGCATTGTATCGAAACGCCGTGATTTCCACGGTTCCCGTCGAAATTGAAAGCCCCCAACGCCGTTTGTTTTGTTTTGTTTTTTTTTTTCGGTTTTGTCGGAGCGAGATTTTCCCGGGAAAATCGGGGACCGGGACGAGAAGGGGGGGAGGGGGGGGAAACGAAAAAGTACCCGCGCGGACGCGAGACGCTTTAACAGCAGTACACGGTATTCGGAACACGACCGAAGAACGCGACAAAATACAAACGTGCACGTACAATGTGTACACAAGATACTCACGGCCCGTCTATGATATTTAATAATATCGCGTTACGGTGTTACGGCATTACAACAGTCGAGGTTCATTAATCAATATATACAATAAAGTGCATCGGCGATGCTGTTGGTGTTGCTGCTGCTGCCGCTGCTACCGCTGCTGCTGCTGTTGTTGTTGTTGTTGTACATTGAATACGACGCACACACACGGACCCGACGGATAATAATATTACAATAATAAACATCATAAACACAGTATACGCGTTTCGGGTTTATGTAACGGCGATAATATACTTATCGTGGAAGTTATTTACGCGCATAATCGTTAATGGACGAGCATGTTAATATTATTATGGCGTTACAAAAAAAAAAAAAAACGCTAACGAAAACCGTTTTTCGTTCCCCTACACCATCTGTTTTCAATATTATATACATAGTTTTTTTTTTTTGTAGTTTATAAAATATATAATATTCGAAAACACTTAGCCGGGGCCTGGATGTATAATTCAGTAACTAATAATAATACGACGTTTTTAAAGGATATCGTTTTTTTTTTTGGTACAACGTCGAAAACGGAAAAAAAATTACCATAAATATACTGTACGTTTTATTGTGTGAGATAATTTATAGTAAAATTATTGTAAAACAAACATTAAAAAATACGTAAAAAAAAAAAATAATAATAATAATAATACTCGTAACTATACACATAACATTACAATAATGTGCATCATCGCGATTTGCGCCATTGAAAAACGCGGTTCCGTTGAGTATTTATTTATTTTTTTTTTTTTTTATTATTATTTTCTCGCAATTAAACACTTTATAACCGCGAACGGTCGACATTAATAAGCGTATCCGCAGCCCGGTGTACGGGGGTCGGGGGGGTATATTTTTCGAGTATTATAACGACGACGATGACGACAGTCTATCGGAATGTCCCCGCACACGCTCATTCTCCGATTGTGCCGATTTTTTTTCCGGGTGGGAGGTGGGGGGCGGGGTAGGACATAACACAAAAACGCTCTCGACCCGTTGAATCGATATAACAGTATAATGATTTCAACTCGCCAATAATCGATTAATATTTTTATTTTTTTTTAATCGATATGATTTCTATACATAATTATATGGTATGTATCGACGGATACGTATAATAGTAACTGCACACATTATATAGCTGATAATGTGCGTAACAATAAAAGAGTGGCCCACAACCGTTTTCGATTGGTCGACCTGTCATGGGCGCGACGCCGTTTTGCCGATTTTTCTAATGGTCTGTACCGTGCAATGCTACAGTATGCACGCCGGGCGTGTAACCGCTAATACGCTATTAGTTCGCTTACAGTCGCAACTCCTGCTGACAGCAGCGGTTGTCCGCCAGCTTATATTATAATCTAGGCTCTTTAAATATAGCTGTGTGTATATCGTATAGACTTATTTTAAATAGAATATTTTAATTCACTGTTGTAACGTTTCTTCCGAATTGTTCGTAGGCACGATTCTGCCTGAATGACGAAAACCCGAAACCCGATCGTTCTACAATCCAACGTCCCAGTCGGCTATCGTTTCTCCGCGGCTAAAGTTTATTTCCGGCGAGTTTATGTCGTGCTGCGGTCCAGCGTCCGCCCTCTTCTCGAGCGTCCTATTTCATAGTTAAATCTGCATTTTCAAATGGCGACCTGTGCTAAAATGTCCATAGATAGCCGGAGTACTATAGTTCAAATACATTTGGGCGTTGGAATTGTCAACGGGTCGACGGATATCGAAAATCACAACCTTACAAGGGTGAAAAATCCTATACAATTGCAAGAGAAGCGTGTCTACAGCTATCTACAAATTTGAAAAAAAAAATCAATACTTTTTGAGATAACTAGTGTTCAACGACAAAATAATCGCCCTGTACACTGTATAATATTTCGATACCGACGTTATAATACACTATCGTTACGTTTCGCGCGCACAGACTCCATCGCGCCCGCAGCGTGATAACAATATTATTATTATTATTATTGTCACGAATCGAAATGTGATAATATTATTACATATTACACAGCTAGGTGTATAATATTTCGTTGCCTAAATTTCGGTATGTCGTTTGCTCGGGCGCGTGGGACAGACAGGTGTCCGTCGTCGTCGTCGTCGTCGAATACCGTGGCGGGCGGGCGGGCGGGTGGATAATCGGTTACATTACTAGCTGTGTGCAAGAGTTAATGTTATATTGTCGTATTATATTGTGTATAGTGACCTAGGCGGATTTTTCGATCGCGGGTAGACGAAAGTTGTGCAAGAAGTCTTTGTGCCGAAAAAAAAATTAATAATACGCCGGCCGCCGACACCGTCGTCGCGTGCACAATAATATTATCGTTATAATGGCTCGGCAGCGACAATAAGGTCTGCGGGCGTTTTTTTTTTCTCTTCTCTCTCCTCCAAAGCTTTTCTGGCCGTTTCACCGGTCGCGATAGTCTGGGGCATCGCCCACGGTCTTCGACGACGACAACGACGATGACATAACAGATCTTTAGAATTTCCGCGGGAGAAATTCGCGTCCGAAAACGGCCGCATTGTTCAGGAACGCCGCCGCCGCCGCTCTGCATTATCATTATCGTTATTTAAGCTGGCCAGTTATACTATAATAATATTATTATAACAATAATATGTACGTGTTTACGTACGTGCTCGAGAATGTGAAAAAAAAAATAACGCGCGGACAAACAAGAGCTCTATAACGTGGTTATAAATAACTTGAAAGCTGAACCGCGTCGAGAAAGGGCCCGAGAATCTACGGGTTTCTACGATTGTTTTCAAACAGCATCATAACAACGAAATCGAAAATATCAGGAATCGTTTTTCCTCGTTATTAAGGAAACTTCAAGGACAATCCGAAAATCGCCCACTCAATGTACCGACTAAACGGAATTTGTTACCGGTTGCCGTTCGATCGGATGTGTTTTCGATCGGAGCTTGCCATACACGGACGTATATAGAGTCTGAAAATACTTTGGGCTCGAGCCCGGTGTAGGTTTCGAATCCGATATTATCAAAGACTGAAATTAATTCAAATATTATAGGTAGGTATTGAAAGAGCATGGCATAGGGAGCCTTCCCTATTTACGTCTATGGCGTTTGGATCGAATTTTCGGAGTGTACAAAAAAGTGGCACGAAAGTCGAAAGTATCCGCCTAGAGACACCTGCGATGATAAGATAATCCGCGCAGTGTGTTATTGGGTTTTCTTTTCTTTTTATTTCAGGTTTTTTTACCATTATTATTATTATTATTTTGATGTATTATTATTTCCGCGCGCGCGCGCACACACACACACACACACACACACCATTACAATTGTTACAGTGTGTCAGTGGTGCAAACCGCGAGACGCCGTGCGCGCTCTGAGGCAATGTCCGTCGCGTAGAGTCGTCCTCCACCGGCCGCACGAAAAGGTAAATCACCTCAATTACACCCGCACCGGACCGGGTCTGCTTATAGTGTGTACACTGTGTAGATAATAACAATAATATTATACAGTTATATATATATATTATTATTATTATTATATTCGACTTACAGACATCGTTCGGTCGGCCGACGCTCACGATTTCCGCGAGGATTGACCTGAAATTAGTATTGTAAACATCGTGTATAGCCAACGACTGTATATCCGCGCGCCGTGCCAATCTCGTACTATTATTATCATTGTGTACACTAGCCGTGTACAACGAGCTCGCCGTGCCATTCGCGACCGTTACCGCGGTTTCCATACCCGAACCCGGTTTCGTCCTATGTAATGTTATAACTATGCACGTAAATAATACGAGCGAATTCCATTGCCGCGCGGTTCGCACCTTTTTGTCGAAAGTCCGGTGCCCGTGTACGTCTGGAAAAACGGCCGTGAAACGTTGTTCGGGGATGTTAGGCCGGAAAATGTGCTAACTGCGTTATTTTTTTCTCGGTACGGACAAAAATCGAAAAGCTCCCCTAATTTAATAACCATACAGTAGATGGCGCTGGAGGTAGAAGACGGTCTGATCACTCTGAACGTCCTTCATTTAAAAAAAGAAATACACCTACGTATTTGACAAAAGAGACGGACGGATGGCACTGATAACCTAAATACAATACTTCGGCATATTTGTTACGGGGGTTAGAAGCGGTTTTCTAAATTGTCTCAGATTTAGTAAAATTTGAAAATTATTTTTCCTTTTTTGGCCACCTCAGTGATTTTTCTTTTCCACCGACGAACACGACGTTTTAAACCAATAGGGTGAAGTGTAATTCACTCACTACCGCGCGCTCATTTTACATTTTAACATACTTGAATTCATAGATCTATTGTCTGTGTTTGTAGCAAACATTTGTTCGTTCTTTTTTATTGTTAATTTAATTTGAGTAGGTATACGATGAGTTTACCATTTTTCTTAAGATTACCTCGTGCTTAAAAGTGGTACAAAAAACAAAAATGTTTTCCAACAAGCCATACAAAAAAAGTATATAGTGTATAGTCAAACAAATAATTTTCAAAATTGACATTGGACTAATGCAGAAAATATGTTTATTTTACTCCAACTTGTTGGTCTAACAACGTATGTAAAAATAAATCGCTATCAACCGTAATATAGTAATATAATAAAATATTATAATATATGCGTCTCGTTTCACCAGAAACGTCGTAAGGACCGCCACTGATAAACGCTCGGCTATGTGAGTCATCGCATATCTGTTTGTATTTACACGCGTGATGTCATGACGCCTCGGGCTAAAAGTGTGAGCGACCGTATATCAAATAATATTATTATTATTGTACAAACCGAATCTTGTTTCCTCCCTCCTCCTCCGAACCGTCACATGTTAAACAAGAGACACGTTTACATTTAAAAGGAAAAAAATCGTGACGTTTTTCGTTTTATCTATATTTTATTTTTGTACGAAATGTGTCTACTAAAAAAAAAAATAAAAAGAGTAAAACCGACGACGTGAGACGTGTATTCTTAATGAAAACAAAAACTATACTTTAGTCAATGGTTTTACTGAAACTATAACCGAATAACAATTTAATCGATTTACAAGACATTTCACTGTTTTTGTATAATATTCGTATACTTACAGCAAAAACCTTGTTTTTTCACGATTTTGTTCTCGAGTAGCAGTGACGCAATGAACATTTTTAATGATATTGGAGGTAAGTTTTATTTTGTTGTTTCCTATTCAAGAGATCACAAGAATTCGGTATATCAGTCTTGTGTCAGTTCGTCAGTGCTTCATATCGTCGAAACGTGTAGTTCGGACTCACACAACATACACACTTGTGTTGAAGAAGACTTCAGCTTGAAGATGCATGTCGTATAATACTCGTACTATTGATTGTTAGACTCATTATCGAAAACTATGGTTTTTTCCCCTCAGCCGATTGTTATAAAAGCTAGTTTTCATCGAGTTACGTCTATACTTGTATAGTATAGTCTTGGCCACGATATGGTGTAAAACGACATCGGCAATAATTATTATTTAAGTATTGCGCACGTTTTTTTTTTTTTTTTGTTTTTTTTTTTTTACGTTATTTTAATGACAAAAGTATTACAACAATGGGAACAAAAGTATTATTATTATTATGTCATCCTGGTGTTTACGTTAGCGATACCTATGAGGTGACGTTAACGGGTTCGTCCATAGTTAGAGTTTTTCCCGAAGTCATAAAGCTATACCTATGCTATTGTGATTTCGGTTGATAAGTCGCGTAATTTGTATAATAATAACAATTATTATTATTATAAAAGAAATATGTAACCAAATGTGAACGCGTTTTATAGCTATATAACCTAACAGCTTAGGCTTATAATTGTTATTATAACTATTGTTGTTATTATTATACCGCAGTATGAGCTGCAGTTACACAATATAATCGGCTAGATGATTTTTCGTATTGCCGTTTAAGATGCATCAGCGGATATCTATATGATATTAATGACAAAATTGAGTTGACAGCATTTTCTTGTGTGACATTTTCTTGGCGAATCGTTTGTTGAACTTATCAGCAAGAATCAATAGACGACTCGTATATCGATACAGCTGCAACAGTTGTGTAGTTGACAAAACACTCTTGACAGTACCTCAGTACCATAGTGCTTTCGTCGTACAGCTAAATTTAGGGTTATTGAGACAGCCAGTATTCTAACTCCTCTGACAAGTTGAGAAAAATGAGGTACACCAACTTTTAATTTGAGTATTTTTCTAAAAAAGTAATTTTTATAAAAACTAACAAAAATAATGACGATTACATAGGTTTCATTCGTGTCGATTATTGAGAACTATAGCGAATCTTTCTGATCCTAATAATTTAACGTTTAATTCAGTAGTAGTATTCCCAGAAGAGACCAATGGGGATATTTTTCCTCTAAACACCATAATCTATTACGTATATTATGCTTTTTTTTCTGGTATTTTTGTACACCAGGTTTCATTGTTGTAATTGATTTTGTCAATTCCTCGAAAGTCCGAACCGCCTTTCAGTAACTGAATACAAACTAAATATAATCCTTTATCCTCCCCCTACCGACTAGAAGCAAATAAGTCGGGCTTTTTCATATTTTATTATTCTTTTAACGCGTGATACAGACAATAACAAAATAAAAAAAAAAAAAAAAAAAAAATTCGTATACTATTATATTGTTATGTAGAGACGATATTGCGTGAGACACCGCGCGTTTTGACAGTCGGAAAACGGCACGTACAGTTTCACGAAGACGTGCGAAAAATAATATTTGTCATTGCATTGATAATATTATATTATATGTGTACCTAATATAAATTGAAGGCGCGCGCACGTAAAAATAAAGCATTTTATACTGCAATGGGTGGATCGCGCGCGGTATATTCGTAAATTAGCGCTCCTTGTCGGCCAAGGCACGGTGGTGGTTACATTGTCATACGGTACTGAGTAGTGTTTACAAGCTTATCCATTTTTTTTTTTTTTTTTATACATATTTATTACACCATAAAACGATTCCGCCGCTAACGTTCGATTTCGACATCGCGAAAATGCTTTACGATACGGTGGTAAAAAAAAAATGCAGGCAAGTTTTGTATTTTATGTATTAATAAATACTATACGGTATACATTTCGCGGAACGAAAGTTCCATTAACATAATATATCATCGTTATCTATTTATCAATCTGTGTATTTATATACTTTTGACGTAAGTATACGCCGAGTAAACACAAACAAACGCATAAATAACGATACATATTATAATTACGTAACTTTCCGCGTTAATAGGATAAATACGAATATATAATAAAGCGAGGGAGGGGAAGGGGAGAACGGGAAATGGCGTAGTAAATATCGTTCGGTCGTTTTTTTTTTTTTTTTTTGTTGGTCCGCGCAATACGTATTATATCAAACAATCCCTTTTTGGCGTGGGCGAACTTAATATATAAGCCGGCGGTCACAAATCCGAAGCGTGTAAATGTATACACAGATCGAAAACACAGATGCGAGCCCGCAGACGCGACGGATAAGTCACGAATCCTCAGCTCCTCTTGTGCGTGTGTGTGTGTGTGTGTGTGTGTGTGTATATACATGTAGGTACATTTTGAATAATAAAACAATAATAACGACAACAACACTATACAACCGCAAACGATATGATTACGTTGGCATAATATAATATATATATATCGTCGTCGTCGTCGTCGTATCATCATAAATCGGCTAATTGGGTCGAAATATGTTTTTTTTTTTTTTGCTCACTTTCGCGTCACGACAATATGACACGTGTATGTGTGTGTGAGTGTAGAGGGGAACAACAACGATATTACAGAAGCGTATTGCGCAACGGGGTAATGTGCGGTTCGTATAAATTATATCGCGAGCAAACTGAAAATATTATCCATTGAACTGTGTTACAAGTATACTAAGCGTTTATATATATATATATAAATAGGAGGTTTATAAGTTGCATATTCGAGAAAAAAAATTCATTATTACATAGGTACACCGCATTATAATATTTATAGTACGACGAGAGTGAACTTTTAACCTGAATCGTAAGACACTATAAGAAACGAGAATTATTTAGAGTTATACAACAACAATCCGATAAATACGACGCCCAAGTTCGCGATACGTTTTTGAAAATTCCAAACAAAGCGAAGAATATTGTATTGGTTTTACTACGGCCGTGTGTGTTTTTATTTTTGTCTGTAAGCAAAGTTTCTACTACGATCCGACTTCAATCGAAGACTTAACTGAAACTTTCTTATAGAAATTTTGATTTAGTATATTGGTAAATCGACGTGACAGACAATTTTTGTTGATTTCCAGGTTAACTAGGCAACAATAGAAAAAATAGAACTAATAATACTTTGCTCAGAATCGCTATTCAGTAGTTCAATAGTTTAGCGTTGCTTACAGATATAAATTAAATTACTCAATAATATATCGTCCCTTCCAGCTATCCACCAAATACAGTGACACATCCTTGAGCAGCATCAGTCTTTTTATATCATCGGTGATAGAGTTTCGAAACGGATAGTGTTCTTATTCTTTTGTCCAACACATACGCGGCAGAACAATAGAAATCAGACTGACTTAGAGCGATCCGAATTCTAAAAACAAAGTTGAATTCAGCGTAGAGTTTACAAAAGATCAGACAAATTTTTTCAATTTAACATTAGTTAATATTATTATTATTATTTTTTTAAAAAAACATCTGAAAATTTAAAAAATGATAGCCCAGGCTATTGTAGGCTTCGAGCTCACACAGTCTCGATCTCGCGTTCCTGTTTTCGAAAATAATCGTAAAGAACGCGAGGAAGTTGTGGTATGCTGTACAAGGCGTCACTAGTTCCAGGTTACCGTAGGTTATCTGCTACGCTGATAACCGACTCGTTTACTACAATAATATTAATTTTAAAACACTCCCCCGGGCGAAGAGTCGCAAACCCGTGACTTTCGCGTATTACTTGTAGAGACAAATAATTATTCCCGGAACTTTGAACTAGCCCGTTTACATCACGGGACTTGAAAGAAAAAAAATGTATTACATTATCAAACACACGTATCCATACACGTGAGCCTCGCTGAAAAAAAAATAAATACCGTCCATCGATCACCTAGCTGCTATAAAGTACCTAATGCGCGTGCTGCAGTGTCTCCCGCTGAGCGGCGCGCATATTTGTCGACCGTCGTCAGGTCAGCGAACGTTTTATTATGGTTGGTGTTTTAGGTTCTGAGCGAAGCGAATGTATTGATTTTAATATGCGTTTTTTTTTTTATCTATGTGTCTATAAATAACTCTTTTGCCAAAAATCGTATTCCGATCAAATAGAAATTTCTAGGAACTTTTTTTGTAACATTTTTTTGATATAATTTGAGTAGTACGAAAGAAATTGTTTGATTGTCCTTGTTGTTTTTCTACTAATTCGGAAAACTGGCAGTTATAATATATTTATTGATTATTTGTTAATCCGGTAGTATTACCTTTGAAAACAACGGTAATAATATAACCGATCATACTCCGCTAAAAATCGTTTTTCGATTGTTACGCCGTACAAATAAAAATTACCCTGTATGTTATTATATTCACCCTTTCAACTTCCCTCCTAAAACAGTGGTATGCCCGTCATAAGCATCGGCCTTTACGTTATTTTTTTTTTATATTTTTAATTATATTCATGCTTACGTCGTCGTGATAAAAAAAAAAAAAAAAACCCGAACTCGAGGAATGCGACGACGACAAAACAACCGTCAGTACCAACACGCCCGTGTAACACCGATAAGTATGATTCGCACACTGTTATACAATTCGAAATTATAATGTCGCGATCGGTTTATATATTATTATTATTATTATTTTTTTTTTTTATTTTTTTACAGAGCCTGCGCGTTATATACAGAAGCCCGGTTAAATTACATTACGCGTAAATTCCCGACGTAATTGAATTACATTATTATAATATCGTGACGACGGGCCGCGAAACATATTAGGCATACCTTGATAATAATAATATTATTGTTATTATATTATATACAGAGCGCGATGATTATTTCAATCGGGTCTTATACAAAGTCACGACGACGACGACGTGTCACAATCGCGTTGGCGGGAGGGGGAACAATACAACATAACATTGTTTGGGTACACGCGGACAACACCTCCTGAGGTACGGAGTCGGCGGCCATCACGTTATACACTGACAGGACGCGGACGGCACATACGTTTTTGTAACCCGTGAAATTTCCGCGCGTTGCTTGCGCCGCGGCGAATTATTACGCGACGATGTTGCGCGCGCCGGGCAATACTCACATCTCCCGCGGAAAACCGAAAATCCGCGAAACAACCGAGCACACTTACTTCTCCCCCTTTCCCCGCCGCCACCAATGACCTGCTGTCACATCCGACGTGGTTTTCCGCGCGAAATCGGACGGCACGTTACGATCGAGTTCCGGCCGTAGAACTGACCCTGCGCCCGACACGTACACGAATCGAAACAATTTCGAACACGTAGTTCATAATATTATAATTATTACACATAATTCACGCGCCGATATATTTAGACCGATAAGCCGGAGTAAACTCTGGCGGTAGATTAGCGGAAAATGTGGACAAATGTGTGAAAACCCCGTTCCCGACCCCCTTTATCGGTATAATTCGCACAATACTCTCGGGGTCGGCTATCTAAATAAAACTACGTCAGCGCATATTATTATTATGCGTGCGCACTACCTCAACAACTCGTACGTATTATTATTATACTTCCGTAAATCTGCAATCGCGGTGAAACAGAACGAACGACAGATATGCTCGAGACGAATATATACAAATTTACCCGGACGGAATCCTTTAAAAACGAAAGTTTCTATTCATTGTACACGCCGTCGGAATATTATGTCAGTGTGGCGGTACATTTAATTACACTTAGCAGCATATAGTTCGCGGGCCAATTTGCACATGTTAATTCGCGGACCGTTGTTTCCTAACCGTTGCTCGTTCGTTGTGTTTTACGAATCAAATATATTCTTTTTGAAAAAAAAAGTTTCGCGGGCCAGACCGATCACATAATAATATTGTACGACGCATACGACCGGAGAAAACCGTTGGAATGCGTTCGTACGGCGCCCGTACCTATAGACATAACGTATTCTTCTACATCCCCTCGGCCACCGTCCCGGTTATCCGGGGTCCGAAAATCCTCGTCCCAAACTTCCACTCGACCCGATCTCCCGCGCCCGTCTCGTTCTCCATCGCGTCCGACCGCCTCCTTCTCCCACTTTCCTCGTGAGTTTATTTCCGTTATCATTGTATACAGGTCGCTCTCTCGCGCGCACCGCGAAAGAAATCCGAGGGCAATAAGAAGAATTCCCAACCGTGTACGCGCGTATCCGCAACATAGGTACGGGCACGATAAAATATTATTCTGGAAAATTAATTAGAAAAAAAAAAATAAAAAAAATACGCGTATACGTGCGTGTGCCGCAATAAGTACCTATTTGTATGGTGGGGGAGGGGGGAAACCGCCGGAGGTGCCTGCAATGAATTGTATTAAATCGTCGAGATATATATTACTATGAGCTACGGCTCATAATATATTACGCCCAGCGTGTTCTATGTATTGTGTGTACGGGTTGTACGTGTGCGCGTAAATCGGTCGTAGTCCGCGTGCGAAAAAACATTAAAAAAATTATACGCCGCGTAGAGAAGACCGGTCACGACGGCCATACGGCGACGACTACGACGTAAATACGGCGGGGTTAGTCGCAAAGTGTTCTCGAGCGATATAATAGCAATAATATCGAGCCGCGACCCCCCAAATGGGATCGTCACGAACGCGTCTCGATCGGTTTATTATTATTATTATTATTTTTTTTTATCGTTATTATTTATTTATCTATGCTTATCTGAGAGCTGCCCACGCCGCGGTCTGTTCGCGAACGGTTTATTTTTTCGTCTCTCTTGCGAAACGCGACGCGCATTATTATTATTATTATTTTTTTTTACAAATAATTATAACAATATTATATCGCACGCAATACAATACACCTACGACCGCGAGTTCACGTCGCTGCGCGTAATATCACAACGATATTGTGTACTTGTGCTCGCGTAAAAGTCGCCGGCCTATTGACATTTGGATTCTGCGGCCCCGAAATTATCGACGACTCGGTCCCGGGAGCATCATATACGGGGGTGAATAATAATATTGCACTCGGAGTCGAGAAAGACGTTTCGGCCGTACGGCTCAATTTAAAAATCGTCAACGCTCCTGCGGAATTACAACGGTTGTTGAATAAAAAACGGCGTGGATCGAACACAGCAAAAAAAAAAAAAAACTAACAGATTTCGTCGAAATTTCTAAATTGCTATACGCACACCGCAATATTATGTACTGATAGATTGCAAATTGAAACGAAAAACGAGGAAGACGTTTTTA
>CABPRJ010001915.1:872321-1035780 GCA_902439185.1 Cinara cedri
TTTTTTTTTTTTTTTTTTTTTTTGACCAGAATGCAATCGGAGGATCCGTTTAATTGACGCGATGATTCCGATCGTCCAGCTCGGCGGCATAACGACGACGGATTTTCTTTAAAATCGATTTCGGGGTCGAAAACGCGGTTTTCACATTCGAACGGAAGTCTCGATTAATTGTAATGCGCATCAATTACGACCGCGCATCAGCGCGGGGTCGTACCGAGACGGACTTTCGCGGCCCGTCGTCAAACTCTGCGTTAATCTGACCGCGTTATCATAGCGGGTTATCTCTTTTCGGCGGAACAATAATATTATTATAATTACCGCGTACGCTAGACGCCTCACCTCCCCCTCGTACCCCGGGCTCGCCCGAATTGCAGCGAGTGTATCATCGCGCATAGTTTCCGCTTTCTTTTCGCCATTATCGTTAAATAATTATCATTCGGCGCGATTCGAAAAATGTCACGGGCCGGTCGTTTCCGCTCACCACGCGAAAATTCTATATCAGCCGTTTTAACAACAACAACAACAAAAATAATAATAATAATACAACAATATCGTATAATGTGATAATCCGCAGCGCTCCGGAGAAGAACTCCGACGATCATCGCTTTCGCGCGCCGCCCCGTATGGCCGTTTCGCGTATTATCGCATGTTTTTTTTTATCGCGCGCAGAAACAAAAAAAAAACCGCCGCGGTCTTTTCTCACGTTTTCGCC
Source organism: Cinara cedri (assembly GCA_902439185.1). Lineage (NCBI taxonomy): Eukaryota > Metazoa > Arthropoda > Insecta > Hemiptera > Aphididae > Cinara > Cinara cedri. The sequence goes on from CABPRJ010001915.1 coordinate 873,034, forward strand.
ACGCCGTCATGCAAATATCGTTTTGTTACACGGCGTGCGTGCCTGCCGCAATGATTTTTTTTGCGCGCGATCGCCCGGAGTGGGGGTAAAAGATGCGCGCACCGGAACCAATCGTCGACGTTACGTCACACCGCCATTACATATTCCCGGCCGGGAATTTCACTGCGAATGTACCGCGAGAAAACCTCGGCGCGCAGGCGCAACTATACACCCGAATTCGGGGATGGGGGAGGGGGGTTTACTGAAATTCTAGACGCGTCGCAGATCCCGTCGGGACGACGCCCCCGAGATCCCCTTTACGCGACACTAACATAATAATGATTTGGGCACATTTCGTTTGCGATTTTCCGCGGCGACAACGTACCGTGGCTTTTTCAACTTTGATTTGCATACACGCGCGTATAAGTGATCCGTGTTTTTGTTCCGGTTGTCAATTAAACGAAATAAACGGCTAAAATATTTATCATCGATACCGCAGAAAAGTCGGTTGTTCAGCGCGAACGATGAATCGGCGCGGCGGCTGAAATCGCGAAAACCCGGAGAAACGGCGCGGCGGCCGTGACAAATACGATTATTTTCTAATAACAATAATGATGATTACGTTTCGCGTTGGGTGCGCGCGGAGCTTTCGCGACAGCGCGGCCTGTCGTCCCGGGGGTGGGGGGGAGAGGAGGGGTAGAAAACTATCGCCGATCTACACTATACTGTTGCCGCGACAGCGTACGCCCGCCGGAAAAGCAACGCGCATTGTTGAAACGAGTTCGCGCGGACCTGTTGCCGTCGTTACGTTTCGGGTCGGCGAATCGCGGAACCCCCCCCAAAATCGCGGTCATTGGTTTCACGAGGTCGCGAAATATCGCCGCGGCCGCCGTCCCGTCGCAGTCGGCGGGTCACCGCGAAACGCGCCGCCGTCAAGTCAACCAATCGTTTTTTGGCCAGTTGATTTTCGTTACGAACGGTTCGCCCGCGCTCGGTCGCTTTTTCACCGACGGGGCGCAACCCGCAACGGTAACCGCGCGCGCGGTTCATGCACGCCGTTCCCCACGCGCGCACGCACGATGAGCCGCGCCGCACGACCGGGCCGTCGAGAAAACGCGCTCGGCCACCAAAACGCGCGCTATCGGAACTATTGCCGCACAGACGCGGCGTTTGCGGGACCGGCGCGGCCGCCTCTCCCGCGACAGCTGTCCGCCGCGCCCTCATTGAACGGTTCCGTTACGCGATTCGATGTCGCCGAGTCGGACGCGAATAATCGGTAATATCGGTCCGGCAAACACGATTGTCGCCGGGCGGATGACCCGTCGTTGGGATGATGGGACGCGTTTGAGCCGCCGCGTGTTCTCACTTCACCCGCGGGGATCCCCGAAAAACGTCGGCCCCGCCCCCCTCCCCATTATCGTTCAGCCACGAAAGTCTGTGCGCGAGTATCGCGCAGTAAACAATGCCCGTACCGCCGAAACGAGTCCGTTCGACCAAACTACAAACACGTTGCTGCGGTGACCGCTCGCCAAAACCGCATCGCCAAAACGCCTACTATTATTATTGTATTATACACCCGGAACTACGACCATAATGGCCCGTTACCGTCCGCGACCACGTTGCACCGCGAGCGCAAACACCGCCACGCGCGTCGGAGAAAACTCGTAGATCGAAATCTCCGCATAATAATATTACCGGGTATAACGGAGAAACCACGCGATAACATAATACAAAACGCACACCCGGTGAACATCACCTATCCGCGTCAAATCTACACGAGCGGTGTAATAATAATATTCTCGAGATTCTTTTTGATTTTTTTTTGATTTTTTTCAGACGTATCTTTGCATTTCAAGACTCGAGTACGCGCGGTCGGTCGGTCGCGTGTTACGACAATGTCCCCGGACGAGCGTATTTTGTACTCGAGTGTTTAGCACCACTACGCTCCTATCGGCTAGATCGCGCAACATTCTCTCTTCTGGACGACGAAAAACGCCTTTGCTTCGAACCCGATGCCACTCCGAGGAATTTAGTGTACTGTGTTTACGCGAAAATTCTATCGAGTCGACGAAAAGCTGGTCGACATAATGACTTAGTCTGCCTGTTAGTCCGAACCCGATTACGCTCCGAGGACATTGTAGTCTCTTTTTTTTCCCGGATAACGTTTTTGTAAAATGTTTCGATTATATCCTTGTAGTTCTCTTAGTAAATGGGTAGCATCGACAACTGTTCGTAATTGACTTTGACAACAGGCGAACAAATGTACGATTAATTAAACTCTGTTCAGAATCGCTTTTCATTAGAAACGGTTTGCGTACAGATGTTGATTAAAATCACTCGTTAAAATATCCTCCCTTCCCCCGCTTTCCTACTTCAACAGTAGCACACCCATCATCAGCGTTCTACAAAAAATATCATCTCGGGCACGCACGCCTCCGTTAGATGATTGCGAGTTTAAACGCTCCCGGTTCGAGGTTTTCGTGACGCGTTATAATAATATCATAAAAAAAAAAAAATACATTATATATATATATAAACGGACGCCAGAAAAAATTAACGCGCACAATAATATACACAACCCGTTTTAAAAATTCCGCACGCGGATTTCGTTGTTGCAATTCGGCCGCCGCGCGGAAACTAATGAGCGACGCGGTTTTCTTCGTTTCTAATTTTTTTTTTCTCTCTTTCCACATTTATCGCGGGAAAATTCTTCGCAGCCGTTATAATGCACATTAATAACACACGGCCGAGCGTGTTTATTATAATATACTTACGCTCGCATGCCGCCGCGACAAAAACGACCGGCCCGGTATACACTCGGGTATCCCGCGTATAATAATAATATATTGTTCGAACCGTTAGACTGCGCGACGGAGCACGTGTTTTTACACTTATCGCTAAGGTTAAACGTTTTTTATAATAATAATAATATACAATCCGTAAAAAAAAAAAAAAAAAAAATAATAATAATAATAGCAATCACGAATTTCTCATTCCGTTCGTTTCTTATAATAATAATAAACGGAATGCGTATTATGTAAATCGCACCGCGCTGCTGCACTTACCGCAGCGCAGAGCAGAATTCAAAACGGCTCGCGCGTATTACAAATACATTATAATAATGCAGTATATAAACGCACAAACACTCGCTGCGGTTAACGAAATAGGGCAAATTTTCGTTTCGAGATAAGATTACGATGCGCGGCGGAAAAATACACGCGCGCACACGCAAAATGTGTTTAAACAACGTGTGTGTGTGTGTGTGTGTATATATATATATATAAAAAAAAAACAATAATAACAATCGATTCGTCATTTAATGTAAATACTAATCTAACTTCGGGACTTTGAAAGCCGATCGTTGCGGCGGACTGGGTGCCTCGCGGACTTCGGCATTGGAATCGGAAATTCTTGCGAATCAAAAGGAATAATTTCGATACTAATTCAAACGCATGCGTGTAACGTCACAAGAACGGGTCGCTTAAAGTCGGCCCACCCGCATCGTTGTTTACGTACATGCGAAAGTAATGAATTGCAAATTCCGGTATAACAGATTTGCAAATTACTAGCAAAATATCGGTTCGGTACTTTGCAGCACCATTACATGGGTGGACCAAGTTCGTGGACGCGGTTCATCGGAATGCGTTTTCTTTATGAATTATAATAAATTCCCCGACGATATCACCGAATAGACCGTATCACTCGACTGCGCCTTAAAAGCAACGATTGAACCTGCGTCGGGACAATTACCAACATTCCACGTCCTTATCACGCATTGGCGTTGGTTTGGAACATTTTTCGACTTAATGAATTCCTAACGGTTTGTGTTCGTATTAGTTATTATCAAATATCAATATTGAAACGACATAATGTATTATTAATATTTGTAAATGACAATGCATCACGACAACAATCTCGATAACATCGCGAAACAATGAGAAAATTACGTCTTAATTATATTGCTTTCGTTGTGATCATTTTTGCATAGTGCAGTTTTTTTTTTTTTTAATATTTTTATTATTTATGCAATGTATACACATTACGTATACCTCGGTGTAAAATGACTTTTTTTTATTGACCGCAATATTAGTGTACATTGTACTAATGCCAAAACAGTAATTATTTATGTATTTTATCAACAGTCACCACTGATAAAACTGAAAAAAAAAAAATGCATATACGACCTATTGAAGAATTCTATGAAATTATAATTTACCATGATAAAATTATGCGAATGGCTTTAGCTCACGAATTAAGACGGACTATCTCAAGACCATATCAGAACGTTAATTCGTGCTTTATCTTGTGAACGGGTTTTTTTTTTTCAATTTTGATACTTGATAATACCAACATTATTAAACCGACGAAGAAATTCATTCCGCCGAAATATGTCCACGCGGTTTCGTTACGCAAATACGCGGAATGTTAGAAATTGTCCAGATCCAATCGTCGTTAAACACAATATTATGGTCGAGGTGCACGTGCGACGCGGATTTGTCCGTACGTAACGTAATCTGCGCGGGCAGTTCCGCCGTCACGAACGCCGAAAACGCGTGTTTCCAATTGTCTTTATGTCAGCGCTATCGCGAAAATTTAGGCGCACACGCGTCATGCGGACTGTATGCGAACGTCCCGGGGACGCGATTCGTATTATTTACGCCAAAGAGCCTCCTATACGAGCCCTACGCGAACCGCGTGGACAGTCTTGCGGTTTTTAATGGTGAATTTTCGGTGTCGATTTCCAACCATAACTCTCCGTCAAGGTGAACACTGTTAATCTGTCATGACTCACGCTCTACCTACGAGTGTTTGTACACTGTACACTATAATGTAGCCGACTGAGAAAATAATTAATAGGTAATAAAAAAAAAAAAAAATAAATAAATAACAAATCCGCTACGCGTGACTCATTTAACTCGCGAATACCGATGCACGATGTTATACTGTACGCGCGGGGAATACGCGCCGTTATAAACGTCGGTCCGACGACCGACAAACGACGGAATTCCTGTTTCGGAAAAGCGTACGCGTCGTTCGCTGCGGCTGTACGGCAAAGCACACCGATATCACACAAAATCGTTCTAACCTCGAAATAATTGCGCGGCCTACCGTCGCCGGTACCCGTAACGGCGGTGCGCGCACTGCGGGACGACGACGACGGCCGGCCGGCCGGCCGTATTCGTTCGTGTGTAACACGGATCTTTTTGCAATCACGGCGGCGGCGTTCTCTCTGACAGCACGACTGTGGAAAGCGCGCGCGAATACAAAAAACGATCGGCGGGCGCAGTACGATAATAACGCGCGAGTGTACGTTATTATTGTAATATAATAACGACGACGACAATGCGCAGGAGAAGAAGTCGTGCAAGACCGATGACAAATGAGAAAACGATATAACGTACGATGAATTAATGTGCGGGGTGGAGGGAGGGGGTGGTGGCGAGTACGGACCGTTTGTCGAAATAGCGCGGCGGGCGGGGGACGGGCTTTTTCGCCGGCGGATTCCGCGGCCGTCGCGGTTTACTCGATCGACGTCGTCGTGAAAATATTATATTGCCGCGCGATAATAATAATAACAACACGTAACCCCCTCACCTCCACCCCCAACCGCCGTATCGCAATATTACACTCGTGCATCGCGTATGTCGTTGGCCATATGGACAATTGGCCTTTTTGCACAAAAGACTAGGTGAATACATTATTACATTGGTATTATATTTGTTCGATCTTCTTGTAAAATAAAACTAGTAACACAATGGTCGGAAAATATTAAAATAATCTAAACTTGTCGCCGATACCCGCAACTGATACAGTTTATAAGATAAATATAATACCCGCTTTATTACAAGTGCGGACTATTCAGTTAACATGTTATAATAATTCTAATGATTTCTTTTTTTTTTTTTTTTTTTTGTAAAAGTAATAGATTACCCTTAGAGTAAAATACGTAAAAATAGTAGTTATTACTATATTTGAATGATTGCAGTGCTCAAAAGGCCCAACTGCTGTTAGTCTATATGCAATAAGCGCGAAAAACAGCAGGCCGTTCGGGAAAAATAATAAGTAGTTCGCGAACGGGCTACCCCCGTCCCGCCTAGGGGACAACGTGCCCAGTCTTTTCACAAAAACACTAAAATCCCATTCGGCCTACGACGCGATCGCGTGTAATCGCAATAAATTGTCGCATAAATTTATTTCGCGCGTCCGCATACAAACCGTATCGCACCGGCGCGGCCCCCGCGTTTCGTCGGCGGACGGGGTGACAAACGTCGAAAACGAAATGCCGTTGTAATAAACGCACAACGGTTATAAAACATTTGCGCTCCGGCGATACGATATTGCATTATAATGCATAAACGTTGCATATGTTGTTATTATGATTATTATAAAAGGTCCGATATTCGTCGTACGCCTATGTATGCATGTATATTATGTATGGCGATCGAGGTGAAATCGTGACCGCTTTTGTCACCTACACACACACACACACACACACACATCGCGCGTATACCTGTAATGCATTATGTTATTATTTATTATACGTATATTATACCGCGGTCCAATACCGTTTTTATTTGTTTTATTTTACTATTTTTTTTTTTCCATGACGCAGATACCATATATTATTTTATCGTCGTATATTGTAATATACATATATATAAATATATGTGTGTACCGACCGCGGCCGTTCTCGAAAAATAAAACCGTCTAGTGCGCGGTGTAAACAGACATATCGTAATAACATTATAAACGTATATTGTCGGGCGATTAGCATAAACGAGCGTGTGTAAATAAAAAAAACGCGTTCGCGGTTTACACAGCGCGCCCCGAGCGAAACGCCCGCGGACCGAACACCGCGGCGGAAAGCTGCAGCCCGAGCCGGTGTCGGGTGCACCGGATTTTCCGGTGGGAAACGAGTAGAGCGCCGATCGAGTTCGCCGGTGTTTTAGACTTTCGGTCGTACCGTTAAAGCGCGACGGGAAAAGTTGGTGGAAAAAAAATAAATATTTAAAAAATAAAACCGTACGAGAGCGCGCCACGTCCGCGGTATGTCCGTCGTCTCACGGTCCCGACACCGGTATAACGGGCAACGCGCGTAGCGAAATAATCGCGTTTAGATCGAAATCGGCGTTCAAACTCCGCAAAACGTAACAGCGACGTTTAAAATGTACGACGTATTTTCGAGCATTTTTTTTTTTTTTAATTTTAGAAAATGCTATTTACAGCTCTTTGTAAATACCCTGCGCACTTCAAATCGTATCGCGTGTATTTTAAACTCAAATTTTAACACCCAAACGTGACTAATGTACGTGTAATAATTGCACTAATTCGCGATTTGATCGCGCGGCGGTCCGTCAGTTACATCGAGACGGCCCGGAGGTGGAGGTGATGTAGGTACTTTTAAAACATCTTGATCGGACGTCCGAAAAATCAATAGAGAATTCGTTTCCCGTCATGAACCAGTAACTGCTCGTCGGTTCGCATTTCGGGCGCGGGAAAAAGTACGGGAAATAATTAATACGAATTCTAATGGACCGCCGCAACCCCCCTCGCTCCCTCCCACCACCAACGGTCTCTGTATTATAACGGTTTTATTAGAACATCGTACCCGTCGCGTGTATGGTATTAATAGTGTACGCGTACGTGGATATTAAACCGTCACGGACGCGGCTACTGAATTTTACTGGCGTCGTTGAAACGCGACGTTATAATATACGGTCTGTATACACAGCGCACTTATGATAATATGGGCGTTTTTCGGTGGAGGATCTGTCGACAAACAAAGGAGCGCGTTGTGCCGTCGTTTTCGTCGTTTGGGCTGGGCGAACGTATCATATTTTTACTCGAGTTTCGATGCCCTGCCCCGGAGTTTCTAATCGAGATCCGTAACAAGACGCGTATTTGTACATATTATGTATTGTAGACGCGAGTATTTTGCGGGGTTCTCGGGACGGACTGCTCGCGGGACCGGGCCCGGGGGACGGTCGTCTGGCGCCCGACAGAAATTATACGCGCTCGTCATTATCGACTCGTTAGTATTCCGCTATGCGCAACGCGATATTATAATAATTGACGGATCACGCGAAAACAGTAGTCTGCAGTAAACGGGTCGGTGCGATAATCTGTTGGGTTTGTAAAATTGCAGATATCGCACGGATCGCGTTTCGCGATTCTTAATACTGTAATTTCGGTATATTCGTGGCTAAATATATAGGCGTGATCACGACTGTTTATTCCGTAGCTTTTCGCGGAGAGAAAACTCAGCTGGCAATGGTGTTTATTACCGGTTAAATTGAAATACGACGGGAGTCGCTGTCAGTGGCGGCCACCGTTGCACCCGTGTATCGCAAGTTCACAAAGTTGCGATCATACCTGTATATTTAGCCAAGAGCATATCAATATTAATTGACGATTCGCTCGTATCAAATATTACAGCCTCTGTAATAATTCAATGAAACGTATATTAACACAAAAAAAAAACTGAAAATTTCAAGTATAAATGTAAATTCGTTTGAAGTTTAAATAAATGAGAATAGTAACGGAGTGACGGAGTTCGTTTTAAATTTTAAAACCGTCTTCGTATAATACGTCGGTCGTATTATGAAGATGATAGCGAAGAAATGTATATTTTACAGCGTAGCCGCGGAGAAAAACGATTCAGGACCGAGGAAATTAAATTACGTTTATACGTGACCACAAAATTATAATTTAATTATTAGAAGATTATCCGCATAAAATACTGTTAAACACAGTTCTGGACATTTTACAGAACTGAAATCAGTTCAACAATTTATATCGATTCGCTGACTCCGTGTTCGATAACATTTATATGTTATTGATTTTACAGACTGGTTTTTTTTTTATTTAATAAAAAGATTTCGTAGAGTTTCACGAAACCCGGCACGTGTGTATAAATATAATGGTTGCTGTTATATGTGAGCCGATCGTTATTTCCGGTCACGGAACGGGGGGAGGGGTTGGTGGGGGGGGGGGGGTAAGAGGAACGCGCTCAAATAAAAAAAATTATAATAATAAAAACCACATATGTACGTATTAAGTACGTAAAAAGTCAACAATATTACTTTGAGTACGACGTTTTTCGAAAGTACAATCACGTGTTTTACGATTTCCGGTAAAACCCCGCTGGATTTCGACTTTTCGACACATCCTCCGGAAAAACCTAAAGAATCGTAATCCGTATTTTGAAAATCTAAACCGGCCGTAACACCAGTTCCGCGCGGCTTTCACGTTAACCATTAATGATAATAATACAACGGTATCATATATAATAGCTGATCCGATAAGTAAATAAACGCGAGGTTTTCGATTGGTCTGACGGGAAAAAAAAAAAAAATAGTAAACTAATCAAATCCGGAACGCGGCCGTAAAACCGTGTAATCGCTCAGTCTAAACGGTCGTGCGTCGGCGTGTTTCGCGTACGTACAGTTCGTACGCGAATGCCCGCGCGGTGGCGCACGCGGTCGACGACGCAAACGAGTTTGCCGCCGCGGATTTTTTTTTTTTTCGATATTTTTTAACGGGCAAACAGAAGCGGCGGGGGGAGGGGGAGGCGAAAAAAAAATCAACAAATCGTTTTCCTAGAGGGTCTTTGAACCCGACAGAATATTTATTACCCGCATATACGTGTACACGTATACGCACACACGAGATTATATTATTATTATTGTACATTAAATGTCAATGTTGTAATAACGCGTCGGCCGTCATCGTGTTATCATCCGCGGCAAGACGGCGACGTGATCGGACGGGTTCGGACGTTTGCAGTTCTCCGGCACGACGCCCGCACGCACGCGCGTCTGACATGGGTATTTAGAAAAAAAAATGAAAAAAAAAAAAACCACGCGATCCGAAGACTACCGTTCTGGTTTTGTCGCGCGCGCGAGTCAAGGTCGCGGAATACGTTAACGTCGCCGTCCGAACCGTTCGCCACTGCGGCCGTTTATCGGCGCGTCACAGCGGACGGCGCGAAACAATAATTGCCGCGGACTACGCGCCTCCCCTACCGTACAGTCGAGAGACCGCGACGTTTTTATGTTTCTCTCGTATCGATTTATCCGTCGCGCCGCGGCGACGGTTCACGACGATATTATCATTGTCACGCGGACCGGTTGTGTTCGTACGTACGCCGTCGTCCCCGTCCCGTCGGTGCGGTTCCGCGGGCCCGTTTCCGGGACGCGCGCGAATAACAAACGAACGGCGTCGAAAAAACCCTGGAAAACTCTGGTATGGGAGGGGGGGAGAGAAACGGGACGGCTGTATATCAATCCACTGTCGGTTCCCCGCGGGACATCCAGCGAAACCGAGACTTCACCGCGCCTGTTCGTTCGCGAATAGTCGTTTGTCCATTGGGATTTGAAAATGAACTCGTTCCGCCAAGGAAATCGTTCTACGGCACCTACGTAATAGGCGTGATGAACGTTATTAACCGATATTAACGAATTACTTTTGGAAATCGAACCGGTTCGATATTTCGTTAAAAATACGAAATAACACTGCCGTAACTGAAACATCCACGAGCTTTAGAAATCTCAAAGCGCACGACCGATTATCGGTTGGTGTCTCGCGCCGCCACATAAACTCCCTGTGGTTTCATATTTTTTTCCGCCCGACAAAATCGGATCGACGGGCAGGTTAGTGTTTTCCACTCGGCCCGCTCTCGTTTGACCGTTTTCGATTTGCGTACTCGGTGCGCTGCAGTATAACGGCGACACTATTCCTCCGGGCGGCGTCGGGTCCGGACCGACACCGCGTGCCCGCGTAAAACTCCTAACACAAAGGACCTCCACGATACCCGCCGCATACAGAAACGGACCGGGTCACGTTTCTTCGTCCGGGGTGCGTGAACATTCGTCGTCGTCGTCCCCTACCCCACACCGCCGGTTTAACCGCCGCCGCCGCCGCGTCGCAACGGCAATCGGCGAGAGACGGAACGGTCTCGAGAGAAACCGAAACCGCGCGACGTCGACCGCAAACACCGCGGCGGCGTCGTTACAATGATATCGCGTTGTCGATTGGGCACACGAGGTATCGTTCGGACGCCGCCGGGGCCGCGCGTTTTGCCGTCCGCTCTTCGGGCCGAAACGTTGCGCGAAATCTCCGTCGCGAGCGCGCGAAACCGTCGCCCCGGCCCGGAGGTCGCGGACGAGACCGAAATTCGACCGTTCAATAGCAACACGTGTTATGATATTATCGGCGGACGGTCGCCGAGAGCGTGGAGACCGCGCAGTAATCGTTAGGGCCTTTTACTTTTAAAAAAAAGCACCGCTCGTTCCAAAACGAGAACCGACACGGCGCACGTAGAATACACGGGCGTTCCGACCCGCGGGTACGGGCGTAATTCGCGCGTTACGCGGCAACGCGCGTGCGCCTGCGAAAACAGGACAACGGCGCGCGTTGTCGGCGGGCTTGTGCAATTCGAAAGAAAAAAAAAAAACCCGCGCACGGATCAAGGTTTTATCGTGCTCTGTTTACCGGCTTTAGGGACTTTACCGCGCGTAAATCACGGCGAGCACAACAATATTGTTATCGCGTTGGCGGTGCACTCTTAAATGTTATTTGTCCGTTTTTCTCCTCAGCGGGCAGAAACGACGCGGTTCGGCAACAATAATAATAACACGTTACCCCAGTTATATACATGTGTGTATAGAGCCGTACACTGTTACTGTTACTGTACAACATTCGTGTCGAAAATAATCGTAAAACTATTCGTTATTCGTCTCGCGGCGCGCGATCATTATAATATATCGTACGGGTACGATAATTATCGTATCACGGCGGATGCGTCGATATTATATTATTCGGATAATTCGATCGCGTACGTTTACATTTTTTTTTCCCGCGATATTATATCGTCGCGACACGTTCGGCGAAATACAAGAGAAAAAAAAAAATGCCGCTAAACGATATCGTATTCGTGTACCGTATTTTTACCCGCCCGTTAGACAACGTATGCGCCTACAATCCGGACCTTATGATCGCGCGGTCGAGGACGCCGCATTACTCATCGCACGCGTTCGCGAGAGACAATAACGCAACACGTTTTTACTTATTCTAACAATACGCACTCGCGGCGGGAAACCGGAGGGCGCGGCCACCACCGCTTCCCCTTTGTTTACTCCCCCGAAAACACGTTCGCGGCTCGCTATATTTAGATATTATAATCGTGGGTGCGGGATCCGTTTTGGTCGTTTCAAAATAGCTGGCGGTCGTTTTTTCCGAATAACGATCGACACACACCGCAGACGATTGTTTCAAAAACGCACGTATCGCAAATTATTATTCTAAACGAACGTGCGCGGCGTTGAAAGTCTCTAGAAAACGAAGGAAAGACGAAAATATTACGAGCACACGTATATTTTTACATGGATCTGTCGAAGTGACTACATGCAGGTACGAGTTTGTAGTTATGTGTGGAAATTAAAAAAAAAAACGTCTTGTATTTTGCGATGACTTTTTAAATAATTGTCCGCGTGTTTCGACTGCTATCCGAAAACCGTTACCGACTTAATAATATTGTAAAATTACGTAAATTCGCATGGCGGCCTATAATTAGGCGCGCGCGCGACTATGGCTTAGAATTATCAAAAACCCGTAGTACGGGTGGGTGGTTTTTACTCTTTAAATCTTTTTTTTATTATTATTTTGCGAGTTCAGATCCTGCACATTCTACGCATTCGTTGCTAGAGGTGAAAAAAAAATCATCCAAATGTATGTTCTAAACCGACGTTTCTCGACCGTTTCACAACCGGGGGTCCGCAAGAAGGTATTAGGGGGTTCGCGGGGGGGGGGGAAGAAAAAAACTCCAGTGAAAATGTCGACGCGAAATCGCGAAACACGGCGCGTGCCGTACAAAATCGGCGCATCCGGCCGTTCGCGCGACAATCGCGCCGTGCGTCTGCGGCGCGTCCTGTCCGCAGGCCGCGACACCCGTCGACCCCTCGGACCGGATCGGAATGTACGATACACTAGCCGATTGCCCCGTCCGCGACCGTAATGTTATACCGTCGTCGGCGATCGGACCGCCGTATCGAAAACCGCACGTTTCCGCGGCCGGTAGTTTATGAACGGAAAAAAAACAAAAAACAAACCGCCGTAAATCGGCGGAACGAACGCGCGGGCGCGGCAGCGCACACGGCGGCGGCGCTCGACGACCGATAATTTCCCCCCCCCCCCCCACGCGCGCTTTCGGGTCGCGACCGCCGGGCGTGTCCTGGGGGGGCAACAGGTGCGACGCGGCCCGCGCACTCGTAAGAGCTCGCCCCGGAAGGAACTGCGCGCGTAGACGCTGTACACTGTACAGAGAGGCCCGTGCTCTACGGGCTCGCGCGAAACGTGAACACCCGCCCACCGCCCCGGACGTGTACTTCGAAGACCAAGTAAACCGCCGGGGTACAATACTTCGACATTATAGAAATCAAATATGTAAAACGGTATTCGCAACGTTACGTACGCGCGCTGCGTGTAGTAATTTTCCGACGTACTACCGCACGGGCTTTTGTGGCGTGCCGCCGTTCGAGAGCCGTTGCGCTACGACGTTCACACGCCCCTCGAAACAGCGCGGCGGTCGGACACAACGGTCAGCGAAACCGCGAACGGGACGCGCGAAAACGTTTACGGGGCGAACGAAAACGCGACAAACTTCCTCCCCGGCCGATCGCTTTGTACATAAAACGCCGCCGCCGTCGTCGTTTAAATTTATTTCTGCCGCCCGAGGCGGACGAACGACGGTTTTCTTTGGCTCGACGCTACTGTGTTATCGTGTGCGAGTGTGTCCGCGGCGGAGGAAACTATAATTTTTGTTGTTGTTGTTAATACGAGAGCCAAACAGTCGTCGGAAAATGTCTCCGGAATATGGGAAAATTTCCGCGCGCGCGCGCTAAAACGGTAAAAACGAACACTCGTTGGTGTTGCCATAAAACATTATGTACAACTTTTGGTCGTTCGAAATTGTTGCTACCCTGTGTACCGTTTGAAAAGGACGGCTAGCGAAACACGGAAAATCTTAAAATCAAAAGACAATAGTTTTTCATTTTCAAGTTTTGTCACGTTTCCGCGGAAGTATAAGATAGTCGTGTTTCGTTAGCGTGTAGTCAGAGTTATCTACTATCTATACTAAGAAGTATGCAAATTATAAGGCGTAAAATACAGTTTTCTGAAAAATATGACTTAGCCCCCTCCACAACGGGATTTCTAGAACCGCCTCCGTCGACACATGACACTAAACATTAAAACCCGACTGTTTTAGAAAAAATTTTCGACTTCGTTCCGCCACCGCGTTCTATTTGTTTTCGAAATAAATACCAAAAAGGACAAAGTTTTTTGGATCGCTGCGTATCACTACTACGCGCTACACACGGACGCACAGTGGTTTTCGGTCGAATTTCCAAAACCATAACACGACCTTCGACAAGACCGTCACGCACGCAGCTGATCGGCTCCCGGCAGATGTTAGGCATGCGCCGGGATATAGGGGCGAACATCTGCTTTCGAATGACCACCATCGCGATATTCTGTTACCAATGTACACGACACCCATTAGCCACGGACGAGAATTTCACCCCGAGGATCGCCAGCGCAGCATTCCTGCTATAGGTCTGTCGTTATTGTTTTTTTTTTATTTTCGATTTTTCGGAAAATAATAACGACGCGTACACGCGACGACGACGACGGCGATATAGTAGTATATAGCGATTTACGATAATATTTAACGTTGTTTTTTTTTTTTCGTTCCCCGTTTAATGAATGTGTAATTTATGTAAATAATATCGTATATACACGACGCAGTGCTATTATACACTATACGGCGACCTTGTCCGCGCGCGCGCAGGACGAAGACTCCGGGACTGTCCGTCTCCGCCCGCTTTCTCGAAAAAAAAAACCCGATATGTAATACGTGTGCAGGTATATTGTGTACACGCGTAAGTATACCTATGTACAAACATATATATGTACACGCGGCGGCGAGAAGTAAACGAAGAAGTGAAGAAGTAAGTAAGTAAGTAAGTAAGTAAGTAAGTAGTCGAGAAACGTTGATCGATTATACCGGGGGCCGGCGACGTCCGAACGTCCGTCGCGACCTTGAACCGGTACACGTACAATAATATTAACTTAACTACAATAATAATCGTATGTTTCTCCGCACTCTAAACGAATCAATTGAACGTCCCCGCTCCCCATCACCGAGAGGGGTTAACGCACGATCGCGCGGTTAATTGAAAAAAATCCTCCGCGCACGCGCGCGCGTATGAGCGCTCGTTTAAAAATAACGTATCGGAACGGTCTTCGGCATCGTCTGTAAAAATGCGCAACGGAGTAACAATCGGCGGCGTACGTAGCATTCGGTACGCGACGGCGGCCTTACAGTACGAGCTGTGGGAATGATTGCTGCCGCGAAAAACCGTTCCGAAGTAATCGCGCCACCGTTGACGGACGGCGGCTTGGCGACGACAACAATATTATTTTACGAACGCGAATACGCGCGTTCGCCAAAAAAATCTTACGGGTTGCGCAATAACGAGAGAGAGAGAGAGAGAGAGAGAAAAATAACCACGTACACGCAATTGCGTAAGACATCGTTGTTTCGGCGCGCGTTGCAGTCATCGTGACAACGGATAAAACGGGTAGGTATAATGGTATTAAAGTAAAAAATACAAAAAACATCGCGTTGGCTCGTGACCGGCGGAATTTAGCGGTCGACGCATCGATGACGTTATCTTCGGGACGAAGGACCGCAACCCGCGAGCAGAAAAGTAGTCTCGATTTTGTATAATATGTACCGCACCGTACGGTCGACATAATATCGCCGAATAGAATAATATAGTAAAATTTAACAAAAAAAAAAAAAAAAAACAAAAACAAAAGGATCGTACGGGCGCGGTATTACTTTTTCGGTTTTAAAATTCCGGCCGGTTATAATAATAATGCAGCGAAATTGGGCGATGACGGACGTTTTCCGAACTCTTGTTTATAAGAGACGGACTCTATTCGATTATTTTTTTTTTCTATTTTTGTCCACGACCGGAAGAATACTTTTATTCGGAAAACATATCGAACATTTCGAGAAACAAAAAATAAACTGTTCTAACAGTATACCCATCGCTAAAAATAAGACAACGAAACCGGCCGACGTCGGAACGTGTTGACGTCGGGTTTCTCGTCGTCATCGCCCGGGATCCGGGAGACTTAAAGAACCGTCACGGTGGAATTATTTTTGTCGTCTGCGGTTTCCTGTAAAAACAATACAGTGGAAATGTGTTCGCGTGAAACAATCGAAAATATCCTAAAAATCGATTTTAGAGATAAAACACAGCTATCGTGGTACACAATTTGTAGATGATAACGTCACACATTGAAAACTACAGCTCGTAGGAGTTTTTTCGAAAGTACAAAATAATCGCGACTTACAGTTTATTTTTTAACACAGCAACTTTTTAAATGGACAACATTTGCAAAAAAGAAAAAAAAACACGACTTTTTTATCGCCGTTTTAAATCAGCCCGTTTTCACGGCATTAATCGACAAGACAAAGACGGATTTTTGTTGTTTTTTTTTTTTTTTGGCCTGCTAATTTTCGATTATTATCAGCCCTTTTTCCCCCCGGGAACCGTTGGACCGAGCAAGACGGCCCGGACAAACGGAAAACTCGCGCGCGACAACCGTGGACGCCCAACGACATTGAAACGACGCAGGGTCTCGCAGTAATTCCGTAGTCCCCGGACACTCGCGATCGCGTTCGTAAATTTCACGAAAACACGTTCCGCGCGGGTCGGCCGTCCGTAAACCGTCCGCACCGTCGACGCCTCGTCCCGTATACCGTGTTGTACACCCGCACGGCAAAAACGATATTGTATAACGCAGAGAGGAATTCGGTACTGTTCAACGTATACACACGTGTGTATATATATACATATACGTATGTACGTTATACAATACGGTTGGTACTATTATTGTACGGGTGTCTCGTAGGAGGTACGGACGCGGAACAATCGAAAAAGGGACCGGAGTGAGTGGGAGAGAACGAGAGAGAGACGGACACCGAGGGAAAAAGGTCCGCCGGCTAACAACAATAAAATATCTCGAATCGAAACGGCTGCGGCGGACGCCCGACGGGAGTTTCGCCAGACTCTGTGGAATCCCCTGTCCGACGTTTCCGTCGGTATTATCATTGTTGTTGTTGTCGTCGTCGTCGTCGTCCGGACGATCGAACGTTTACAGAACCCGGTCCGGATTCGGTCCGAACCGTCGCGTCGTAAACGCAAGCAGCCCGCCGTACGACTTCTACGCGGGACCGACGGCCAGTGTCATTACAATGCTCGTTTTCTGCAACCGCGACTCGGCCGGGGCCGGACCCGGGTGTTTCACACGCAGGGTCTGGAAACACCCGATCCGGGTACCCGACGGCGTAGCGAAAATATCCCAGGCATTCGTCTCGCCGGCGGAGACGCCGCGCGTATTTTATAATGCGAAACGTGAAGAAATAATACGGTGCGAAGAAACCTACTGCGATTTCGTATACCGAACGTGCGTGTGCGTGCGCGGTGATCGTATAGCAACGAATCTCCGCGAACGTGTCGTGAATAAACGTCTATATTTCAACATAATACGCGCGTCGCAGTCGTCGTCGTTGGCGAGTTGCAGATTTTGTAATTCTCGAGTTTTTTTTTTTTTTCTTTTCTCTCGTATTGTATACGACAAATCGTCGATGATGAGACGTTAATTAAAAAATAATATACGGCACAAACCGTCGTTGTTTACCGTACAAACGCATTGCGACACACGCGAGATATTGTGTCTTTCGTTCCGTCGTCGTGTCTGTCTATCGGGGGGGGCTGAGGGCTCAGAGGACTGTTGGCCGGACACTGTCTCTCGAAAACAAAAAAACGTGCGTCCCGGTATACCACCGTTTGAATTGTAATTAGTCGACAGTAATCATTTCACGAATGGAATGGGCAGGACACGCGCGGAAAAAGCGGGGACCAATAGTCAAGAAACGACGAAAACAACCCGACGAGAATAAGCGTCCGCCAGGGGAAGGCTTGGCTTAAGACGGTCGAGTCGTGTTTTTAAAGACGTATAGGAGCGGCGGAACCCGAAGTACAATGGAAAGATGCAGCGGAAGACAGACATAATGGATTATATCTGAGGAGGATTTGCTCGCGGTATGCCGGTCTCGTAAAGGCGCTAATAATATAAAGAGACGGAGAACAAAAATGCGTGTCGTTAACGAAATGGAACACAAACGATTACGATTATTATTTTTTAAATTACTATAAATACCTGCGATACGTTTTATAACCTAAAATATCAACTAAACGCGTAAATACGTAGTGCGCTCGTATGAGAAAGGTATATTTTTTTTCAGGTAAAATTACATAGATCTCCCGCTCGAATGCGGGTAAGCCGCCGCCCCGGGCCGCTAATTTCGTTAATCCGGTTCCGTCGTCCGTATGGTAGACGCGTATACACGCGTTATGCGCGCGCGAAACGATATTGATTAGTCGCCGTTACGTCGAAATATCGTCCGAAATAATAATTAAAAAATAACGCGAACGACAATAATTATTCACCCGATCTCGGGGTACGCGGTCGCCGTGTCGTCTGCATAGAGACCCCCGTCCGCCCGGAATACGATTTTTCGCCGGCCGAGTCTTGGCTTTTGCCGATCAAATCAATCGTCTGCTGTACATTTCGACAACACCGCGTACTCACACGGCTGGTACTCGTATTGTTACCATTCGCTACGGTCCGTGCACAATGTTATACGCCGGTATACTCGGCCGACGAATAATGATTATTGTTGTTATTATCATTTCGTATTTAATCGCAATACGCAACACGCGAAAAATATTACAAGTATTAACTTCCTCGACGCACCGACTAGAACCGAAACGCTGTAAATTACGGTTCGTATCGAGTTTCGTTTGAAATTAACTCGAAATTAACAAAAAAAAACCGTTATCGCACAAATATTACCGTTTCTCTTCCGTTATTAACAAACATTTTAAGCAGTACAATCGGCATATATTCACATACGTTATTCGCAAAGGTACCAATATCCCGACGCACCGACTGGACGAGATTCACCGCCCGAAACCGTCCCTGAAGTTGATCAGTGCAAAAAATGTTCACAGGCATATAATAATAATGAAAAAAACGTGTAAAACCAACACGTTCCTAATCTAAAACAAAACGCATTTCGTACTTGAATCCTTAGATTCGAATAATAATTCGAGGGGCAAAACGAAGAGAAGTGAACGCCCGTACACCGTCTGCAAGACACTCATCACACACTTAGAGTGAGGTTATTTTTTGTGTCGAATAAAGTATTTGCTCTCGGTTACTGAAACTGAAGTATAGTGGGCGGTAACCGAGCGACCGCTGGAAATCTCGTATACCGCCGACGTCTGACCTAACCTAAAAATAATTTTGTATAGTGCACTTGAGAAGTGCCTGCCTACTGAAAAAGAAGACATCATATCTGACGGCGGTGTATAGCGAAACAATGCGTTTTCCGGTAGACTTATGACGAAGTTTACTGTAATACGTCTGTATATTATTACGTTTTAAATTTTGGAGTACGGGTACACTCGGAGAAATTTGTCGAATCTGAAAAATCGGAGTAGTGGTGAATCGACGAGGGCGAACAGATCGTCCGATGGAAATTCTATAAACATCGAAGAAAATCGCCCCGTGTAAAAACGTAAGATTGCGGCGGACCGCTTTTAATTCGGAGTTTCGGTGTACGGCGCGCGAGTGCCAAAACGCATTTTTTTCGCTCGCTACGGACAGACGACGAAGTAAGTAATAACAATACCGTCGGCTGTCCGCCGAGACCTGAAAAATGCGATTTTTTTTTTTTGCCGATACGTTTTTCGAACCCGTTACAATATTTTTCGCTGGCCCCGTGAAATTTGTTCCGAAACCGACCGCCGGGGTTTCGCCTAAACCGTCCTCTAGACGAATCGCCGTCGTCGTCGATACGATTCCACAACATAGGCAGAGGTACGTACGTACACTTCGGAGAAGGTTGTGGAAGGGAAAAAAAAAAAACTACAACAACAACGACGGCCGTGCGTCATTGTCTGGAGTTTTTACACACTCATACTCGCGCGCGCATCGCGCATATTCATATAGTTTCGTATGACTAATCGATTTTGTCATAAAATTCGTATAGGTACGTATATCGTGTACCTGTGGCCTGTGCGACCGGCACGGAACGGACGCGCCTGTTCGACTACGCGACGGCCGCGCGGGTCGTTCGCCGGTGGCCCGTGCCCGGGAATTTTCGACGGAACGGGATGCGTACCCACGCAACGGCGGAGAAGACGGTAGGAAAAAAAAAATGCCAATTTTTATTCAAACGAGCTTTTTATCCCCGCGTAATTCGGCTCAGATACGCAATCATTCCGATCCGTGTACAATTACGCGAACCGGACGAGCGGCCGCCGTATTTCCAAGCGAACGGCGGACCGAAACCCCGAACCCCCGGGTCACCGGACACTGCGATCGGATGTCGCTGAACGGATTCCCCCGTCTGTCCGGATACCCGTACACGTTAAAACTACGATGATCGTTCCGAGGACGGCGACGACGCGCACTGCGGAGACAGGAATGCGGTTCGGCCCGAAAACGCGAACGCGCTCGATGACCGCGCGAAGAAAACGAGAATTTAATGACGGGCACCGTCGCGGCCGCGTTGTCCCGCGCGGTCCGGTATTACGAAAAGCGATGTGGGGGAGGGGAAATGTAAAAAAATACGACGACGACGACGACGAGGGAAATTTCCCCCAACCCTCCTAAAACGACCGCAATTATTTTTTTTTTTTTTTTTTACGCTCCGCGCGGCCGTAAATATTTCGCGTCGCTAGCGGGACACTACGGGGCAAACTTTTCTCGTTAGGCGCTACCCCGTCGCGTGTTACTATAAATAATCGAATCCCGCGCGTTACCGGTAGGACGGCCGGGCATTAATTATTACTAATGGTTATGACGTTATTTAACAGTATACGCTTACCTAAATTCGGGCCACCTTCATGGCGCGTCGCGTACGGTATCCTCGCGAGAGTGCGCGTAAATCCAACGCGCGGAAAACGAGACGACGGAGGAAATATTATCGACGGCGAGGAGGAAATGGAGGGGGCGGGCGGAGGAGAAAAACCGGCGAGAACGACGAAAAACAAAAAAAACAAAAAAAATAAATAAACACCAAAAACAAAACAAACGCGCACCGCGATCCGCACACCGCACTGGGTCGTTCGACGTGTCTTCGGCAAACGCACCGCGCAACCGGTTCGCGACGGATCGGCCGGGTACAAATTAATACGATAATCGCGGTGGTGGACTGGCTGCACCGGACGTGTCGGCGTTCGAAACGAAACTGCCGCGGTCGCGCCGTATAGTACCCGCGCGTATGGCTGGCGCGGTTTCTGTACGCAAGCGCGCGTATGTGTGCGCGAACCGTCGGGCGGTTGCGCGTGCGCGCCCTCACGTATGTGTACCCCCGCCGCCGCCGCCGCCGCGGACGACGACACAGAACGGCACAGGTACGTACGTCGTCGCCGTCGTGAAATGGGCGCGCGCGCGCGCGCACTCGCTCCCGCACCGCGCACGCCGTCGCCCGAGAACTGTTCTTCGACAGCGGCAGCGGCAGCGGCACCAGCAGCGGCACCATTATAATATTATTATTATCGACTATACAGGGCGATTCTGTCGGTCCGACGGTTTTCCCCGCGAATCGGATATCCGTTTCGTTTTCGCGACCGTTGCGCGCGGCGATCGTTTCGGCCCCGAATATTATGCCCGTTCGCGGATTATCGGGGCGCGGCGTGATCCGTCGATCGCCCTCCACTCCCGTTAGGAATTTCTCCGTCCCGTGCAACACCGAAACTCGAGAGATCGTATCTCGCATCACGCCTGCGAATTTGATATTCGCCATTCCCCCCCCTCCCCCATTGAAAACTAGGCTGTATCCGCGCCACTGCAGAATGCGTCTTAAACGAGTGTTCCGATATACCTTCGATATACTTTCGATCGGCAAACTCGCCCGCCGTACGCAACACGGTATAAATTCGAAAAGAGAACATTTTCGAAACATTTCGATACGCACAGCACTAATACCATTGTATCGAACGTGATGCCCACCGTTTATGAGTATAAAACGCACGCCAATAACACCGCGTAGGCCCGCGAAATTACAAAACAGTCGCTAGTGTCACGCGTGCCCGGTATGTTTCGAACGCGGTTTGAAAAGCCGACTGAAAATCCAAGGTATGCGGAAAGTGTTTATCGCGGACGGCCGGACCGGGGTGAGACCGCCGAACGGTTCTATACGCTACGGCCGTCGGAGAAAACCGATTTCGCTCGGTATCTTCGCAGGCGGACCGCCGGATCGGGATGATAGAAGAGAAACATATCGCCCTGTATAATATTGTTGCCGCTGCCGCCGTCGTTGCGCGTACCTGCTGTTGTGGCGCGCGCCCGCTTCGACCCGACGGTGAGCAACACTGGCGACGCGTGCGTGCGCGTACCTATCTCCGCGGCCAATTTACGCGCGGCCTTGCGTTCGGCCTAGACGAAAATCACCACTGGCACACATTTTTTTTCGAATAACATCGTGTCGTCGCTACGTTGGGTGATTTTTTACAATAAACGCGTTTGGCTGCTAAAACTTAAAAGCCTTTGCGTCTTTCACTATCAGTGGCGTGCCCAAAAATTACCAATCGGAGGGGATGTAGCGAATAAGAACCACGAATGGATCATAAATTCGTCTTCTCTATCCAAATCGACTGTGGGAATCGGCAATTTAAAAGCCGGGTCCTAAAAAAAGGCCAATTTCTAATCGATGTGTAAAGTCTTTCCTCGTAACTTGGCTGAGACGTATGCATTTGGACCCGAGATTACTCATTTTTTTTTTTTTTTCGTATTTAGAGCCAACGCGGGCGGGATATCCCCCCCTTCTGCGCTCGCCGCCGTTCACTGTCATAATACGCTATGCTTGCTCAGTACACGGTCCAGTTCGCCCGTTCGGGACTTGTCAACGGGCAACGGCGCCGGGCGCGGGGGCTGGGGGCACGGCTAGTGTTTAATTCGATCGATTAAACGCGAAATTCGTTTTTTTTTTCTCGCGCGCGCGTCTGCCGCGAAAATTCGTCGGCGAAAAAATATTCGTGCGTGTGCCACGCGCGCCCTTTCTCGTCCACCGATTTCGTATACAGACAATAATGATGCGATATTATTACTATTATTATACTGTATATACATATACGGCGGCCCCGTCGTCGTGACTGCAGTCCGGGAAAAACTGTAAGAGAAACTCGCGGCGAAAAAAAATAAATAAAAAAAAAATACCTCGTTATGATTATGCGATGTACCTATCGTCCCGGACACGTGGGTTTAAATCGGAATTCCTAAATATTATTATAACGCGGCCCGCGCGCTCGTGAGTCGCGCCCAACGAACGGCCCCGTCGTCTAAAAATCCTGTCTCGGTTGTTTTTTTTTTTTCATTTTGTATAATATTATTATCATTATCGTTATTATTATTATGTTACACGCGCTTTAACGCCGCCGTCTCCGTGAATAATATTCCAACAGGTTCCGCGGCCGTATAATATTATCGGGTATATTAATAATATTATTACGATATGATAATAACGAAGTATTTTGTTTTTGTTTTTTTTTTTTTTTTTTTTTTTTTTTTTAATCGTTCCCATATTTTCTCCAGCACCGCGAACGCAGCACCGAGTGTCGGTAGAAAAAAATAATTAAACTTGAAATCCTCCGTCGAATATTCGTTTTTTTTTTTTTTTTATACCGACGGACGCTTCCGATTAGTTTACACTGCCGACAGTGTTCGACGTATTCGGACGATAGGTTACCAGCTAGCGGAAATCTCGTTCGCGTATTACAGATTCCATCCCCCTCCCCCGCGATCGAACTAAATTAATTCGGGGGGGGGGAACAATCCGAACGGTTTAAAACCCGATAACCGAGTAAAAACTAGAGGTCGCGATTAAAAACGCGATGACTGGTGGTGGTAAGCTTTCGCGAAAACGGTATCCGTGCATGCACGGGAACGAAAACTTTGAACACATTTTATTATTTTTTTGTCAAGTAGATACCTACACGGTTTTGTTCGGTTCGAACGTTAATTTCACGCGGATACGTGAAAACGAGCACGCGTCGACGCACGGAGCTCCGACGAAAACTGTCGGACGGTTTTCCCGTAACTGAGTAAAGTAACTGCGTACGCGGACATTTTTCAATCGGTCGGATTACGCGGTCGGTCGTCGAACGGTTTGACAGTGACTCTCTAAGGCCCGTCGCTATACAGAGTGATCGACCTGTCCGTGAGACCCTCGGTCGTCGGGGGAGAGTAGCGGAGCACCGTATTCGTGTGGCGGCGCGGCGCGCGGCGTTTTAATAACGCGCCGCTACTCTCCCGCGGCCCAAACTCAAAAGCGAAACGTCTCGTTGACGGGGATTGACGGAAATCGAAAATGTCAACACCAACGTTTGTTTTAATAAACGTGTACACTGTGAAACGTTTTCCGCGATAACGGCACACCGATCGTCATGTAGATACGCGCAGTTTACCGTGTGCTGTGCTGCGCGTCGCAATGTACACACCGCGTAAACCGAATTGTAAACCCAAGTCTCCGACGCCGATCGATAAACATTTACTCGGACCCGTCATCGCCGGCAGCAGATAAAAAAAATAATATTGTGTGCTTTTCGTGCCTGTTCCGCCGTATAAATTCTCGATTTTATAGGTCGACGCTGTTATCGATTTGGAATTCGGACACGGTGTAAAGAAACGTGGACTTTCCCCCACCCTCCCGCAGCCGCCGCCGCCGCAGAGACCGGTACACCGATATCGACGGGGAAATATTGGGCGACATAATATAAACGAGTGACCCCGACTCATTTTTATGACGCGATTGACGCACACTATATAGCTGGTGTAAAACGGGGAAAAAAAAAAACACGAGCATTTTTAGAATTTTTTTTATTTTTATAACATATATGCCTATATGTTTTATAACTTTCTATTCGGTTAATTCGGGCGTACATAATATATTACTATTATGCATTATAGGCGTACACGATAGTTACACGTATAAATAATATAATAATAGACGAAATAATAATAATATGGTAAAAATGCTAAATATGTTTAAAATGTATCTATCAGCGTAATAATACCTACAGGTATACATTTCCCTAAAACTAAGTAAAATAACGTTTCGACCGGATAGAGGTCACGATTTTTGTTTTGTTTTGTTTTTTGTTTTTTTTTTTTTGTTTACGCCATTAAATAGCTACAATTGCGCATCGATTATTATTAGATTCTGAGCTATGCGTGGAATGTATATTATTGGTTATACCGTGATGTGTTTTACATTATTATTATTATTATTTTTTTTTTGTGACTGTAAACGACTTTTCTACCGGAAATCACGCGACAATCATAAATTTTACAGCAATTTACTTGTGGAATTTTTGACGGAACGCTAGGAAGGAGATTTTTCGATTTCCCTTGTATAGTTTTCTTATTAAACAGAGTAAACCGGTAATAATTGTCGGTATAATTTTTCGGTTGATTTTTGGGTTAGCTGGGTGTAAACCGAACAAATGACGACTAATTATAATTCTGATCAGAATCTTTTTTCGTTTGCAATTGTTTATCGTTCCATACAGAGGTGAATTAAATTACTCAATCCATCCTCCCTTCCAACTTTTTTCCTAAAACAGTGACCCACTCATCATACAGTATATCAACTATTTATAAGTTATATTATTTCTTAGGTATAAAAATCGTTTTTTACGTCTCGATTAATAAAAAAAAAAACATACTCTTCGTATCATGGGTAGGTATACTAAGTTAAGAAGGTTTAATATAGCCAACTTAGTTTATATTCTGACGATAATTCATTGCAATTAAAAAATGATTCTGAGTGAATCTCGAGATAACCTGATAAAATATAGCTAAATCGTGTTTGTTTCTTTGTAAACTAGCATTTCTTGTTTGTTGTCAGTTTTTTTCTTTTATATCTTAGAGAAACTGTTGAGAATTTTGATAGATTGTTTTGGCCACCAAGTGAAAAACCGATGCACGAATAATTTGGAACACTTCCTAACCGAAAAACGGTTTTTCGAGAAAAACCACATGATAGTAAAAATAATAGTTTCATCGCTCTTTCCGAAATCAAACTCATGGTTTTACAATTATAGGTATGATGGACGGCATAAACTTTGTGTTACTGATATTATTGGTAACCAACACAGAAATCTGGTGATGACAATTACTGTTAAGATTTTAATATTTACATTGGCGTGAATTATCCCAAATATGCGCACAGTTTTTGACCGAAAAAACGTCGCAATGCCATCAAACCTATAATATTAAATTATGATGGTTATTTAGCCATAGCGGTCAGTCTTTAGCAATAAATGAGTCACTGTTAAAACACTGCCACGTCCGCCATTTGCTGTCGCGGTCTAACTAGCAAACGACATAGCAAAATTGTGTTACTACGAAACGTAAACCGTGACACCGTTTAAGTTTAAATTTGTGTTTGAACGCAACTAACGAAATAGCTACGAAATGTCGTACAAAATAGTTGAAGCTATTTGAGAAAAACTGCAAAAACTAACTCGCTGTTATCTTTTTTTATATTACAGTTTTGTCGAGAAAAAACACTATAACATATTTGTATAGCATATATGTACATGTATGTACAACCAATGAAGATGAAATTTCTCCTCTTTGAACTTTGTTAGTTGGTGTTTAAATTCCGATTGCAACCTAAACGCCACAGTTTACGTTCCGCGTAACGTAATTTTGTTACTTCGTCCGTCAGTTAGACCGAAACGCAAACGCATCGTCAGTGTGGCATCGTCCTCTTAATGTTATACGATTTTATGAAAAACGTTAGATCGCCATAAATGACGTAATGAATATTATTGTACGTAGCCCACTAAAATATTGTACGCACTGATTATAATGGGTTTTATATTAGGCGTAATACGTATTAGACGTTTGTTATTGTGGTTCCCGGGTATAAATTGGTTATATTGTAACGCGCAGACTACAACGCGGACATTTCAAATATTAATTAATGAGAATTAGGACGAAACATTAAAATTATTCGTCGTGACCACAATAGTATACGAATATTATTATTCGCAAGTAATATAATATAATGTGAAATGTAATATTACGTTATACACCGCAATAACAATCATTGTTGGTGAAATATATTAGCTCTTAAAATATACTAATTAATAATAATATAGACACAGTATCTAATTGATGTACGTATACGCCTACAGTACATCGATGAATTTGCGGAATAGAAATTATTAATATCATCAGTATTGTTATCTATATATCTGTGGCTTATAAAGCAAAAAGGGGCCGATTTCAAAAAAAAAAAAAAAAAAAATGCATATTAAAAATTGCTCAATGAAAAATATCAATATACTCCGAAAATTTCAAAAATCTTACGTATTTTATTTTAATAAATAAATGTCGAGTCCAAAAGATCAAAAAGAAAAAAAATCGCAACTGTTCGATACGAAGTACAAAATATAAAAGAAAATATACTGGGAAAGGGAGCGGCTACTGTTGTAGGTGAGAAGGTTGGTGGGTAGGATACATAAGGTTATTCCATTTATATCTGTAAGCAACGATAAACTATTTCTTGACGAAAAACGATTCCGAGCGCAATTCGGTAATACGTAATTTAAAGTGCCGTAATTTTGTTTGCGATTTTCGCATAAATTTGATTTCAAAACGTTTATTAAAAAAAAAAAAAAGTCGTCCGATAATTTTCGAAATTTTACTACATCTTGGTAAGTCCTATATAAGTATTATTACCAGGTTTCAAGTCTTTATGTGTATTTATAACCGAATTGAAGCAAACAAAATTCCACAAATTAAAATTCCTTAAAAGCTCAAAAATGGCTCAAAAGTTTTAGTAATGATACCGTAAGAAAGTAAAAAATAATCGTGAAATTGTACGTTTTCCTGCGTTTTTTCCCACCTTAATGTTTTTATTACAAAAAATAACATTTTAAAAGTACTATCAAGACAATTTGATATTTTNTATTATTACCAGGTTTCAAGNAAAAAAAAAAATGCATATTAAAAATTGCTCAATGAAAAATATCAATATACTCCGAAAATTTCAAAAATCTTACGTATTTTATTTTAATAAATAAATGTCGAGTCCAAAAGATCAAAAAGAAAAAAAATCGCAACTGTTCGATACGAAGTACAAAATATAAAAGAAAATATACTGGGAAAGGGAGCGGCTACTGTTGTAGGTGAGAAGGTTGGTGGGTAGGATACATAAGGTTATTCCATTTATATCTGTAAGCAACGATAAACTATTTCTTGACGAAAAACGATTCCGAGCGCAATTCGGTAATACGTAATTTAAAGTGCCGTAATTTTGTTTGCGATTTTCGCATAAATTTGATTTCAAAACGTTTATTAAAAAAAAAAAAAAGTCGTCCGATAATTTTCGAAATTTTACTACATCTTGGTAAGTCCTATATAAGTATTATTACCAGGTTTCAAGTCTTTATGTGTATTTATAACCGAATTGAAGCAAACAAAATTCCACAAATTAAAATTCCTTAAAAGCTCAAAAATGGCTCAAAAGTTTTAGTAATGATACCGTAAGAAAGTAAAAAATAATCGTGAAATTGTACGTTTTCCTGCGTTTTTTCCCACCTTAATGTTTTTATTACAAAAAATAACATTTTAAAAGTACTATCAAGACAATTTGATATTTTAGAAAAATTGCTAAACATAAAAATCGAAGCAAGTTGCTACGAAAAAAACGTGTTCACAATCTAGAAAAAAAAATAAATATCTTATTAAAACCAAATACAGCTCCCTTGCTACGCTCGGAATCGAATGCGAAATTCGATTACATTTCTGTTTGGAATTCCAATATTTACTAATATTTTATTCTTTTATTTGCCTTATGACTTATGGCGACTAAATAAATCATTGTATAGCGCGTATTCGATTTAGAATTGAATTCATATTATTTATAATACGACGTATAATTATATAGATAATATGATAAATTAATAATAATTGTCTATATTTTAGATTTTAATTTCCGGGTGTAGCTAAGATGCTAATTAATGTTTTTTTTTTAAGGTGAGCATGTTTTTTTATTATTGGAAAGCACTGTTTCGGTTAGTAATAACGCTCCCAATAGTTCGTGGTGCACCAGAAGAAATACGTATTTTTCGACCATTGGTACTATTTTTGAAACATTGTACTGTATTATTGATGGTTTTTTCAAACGATTTAAAATAAAACGAAAAGCAAAATATTTTTGTCGACATATGGGCCAGCTACTATAAAAACACTACTACCATTAACGTTACCGGTACACCAATCGGGGCGAAGCACCTTTAGGCTACTAATATAACTGCAACCCGTTTGGACCCATACTTTTAAATTGCTCTAAAGGCCTAGCTAAATTACGAAAACTAATTTTTAAATTAAGTAATAAGTAAATTATTTAGGTTTACAAACAACTTCTGCGCATCAATTCAGTTTTAATACATACTAAAAATCCAATTGTATTAAATATATAACTATATTATATTTATATAATATATATCTGTATATCAAGGTCTTGTATACGATAAGAAAGCACAAATAAAATACTACTATATAAAGGCTCGTTCAGTTACACTAGAATAAGGAAAATTCTGGTCCAAACGGAAAAACTATAAGAGTAGTATTTTTTAGCCCAAACGGGTCTTTAAAATCAGTCCTAACGGGTTGTGTTTCAGAAAAATTGGTTCAAACGAGTCCTGCCCACCAGTAGTTTCCCGATTGCAATGGTTCATCGTCGTTTTCGGTACATAAACTACATGCATATTACCCTTACACCTGTACACACCTCGTATACTTTCCCGACTTCCCACCTATAACAGTGGCCTGTCCATTGCCCGTAGGGATGTCTCGGTGGTTTATATCCGAAATTTTTAACTGGGCGTGTATACGGAGTGTAAAATTAATACTATTGTACTATTGTTTTATTCGTGCGGAGACTTTGTTGTAGTCGAAATAGCGTGAAAAAAAAATGATTTAAAAATTATATACATGTTTATATATATATATAGGTAGAGCGAGTCGAATAAATTACCGGTAAAAATAAATTGGTTTCGAATAACGACGCTCGCGTTGACAAGACTGGACGGGATGGAATATTGCATAACATAAAACATTGACGCACGCGTATTAATTATTATAGAAAAAAGTATGCATATAAATATTATGTTAAACAGCCGAGAATTCTAGAGCCGGTGTGCGACTGCAGCACGAATGTGATCTTAACCTTCAATCGTCGAGCATAATAATAAAACACTAGACCGTCCACGCCGCAGCCGCCGTTCGGCTTATGATAATTTGTTTTTAATCGTATGTCATATTCTCGAACGCATAATAATATTATAATTTTTAACATGGTATTACTATCCGCGTTGATTATACAGGATGATTCTTTTACCGTCGTCGATAATCCGGCGAAGATTTCGAGTTGAATTTAGATTCCGAGCGAATCGCTCAGAACGCATCGCACGTTTTACTGTGACGCGTTATTTATAGTGTGTCTGTAAACAGCTTTTCGAACAGAAATCTTGTTCCAATCGAAAAACGTATAGGAATACTGTCTTGTAGAATTTTCATTCCAGTCGACGTATTAAGAATATCATTTTCCCATCTTATTCGTATAGTTTTCTCAATAAATGGGAATAATGATAGTTTTATAAATAATACATCAGCAGTATCAGCCTTTTTTTCTTTTTCAATCAGATAATATATATTCGATATTATAGTAATGATGTTATTGCGTATCGAAATGTTTAGAAAATTGCGGCAATACCGTTTGGTAATCAATAGGTATATAAACGATTAAAAACTTTTTAAATGAAAAATAAAATACAAAAATCAAATTTACTAAAAATCTTCAGGGTAATTCACTGGATCACGATAAAAAAAAACACTCTGTATACGAATGGAAAAAACAACCAAAACGGCGGAAGAAAGTGCACGACATCGTAACGTACGATATGACGACGTCCAAAAAATAATCGTGTCTCTATAACACAGTAACAATACGGTTACGAATTTAAAAAAAAATAAATAAAAACAAAAAAACCACGCGTCTTGCTGCTGCTGCAGCAGTGACGGAATGCAGTTTTCCTTCGAAAACGACGCGTGTACTCGTAAATACGCAGTCCGATCCCGGATCTTACAATAATAATATTATTATTTTGATATAATACGCCACGTTCGGATTGTATATTATTATTATAGGTAGGTGTACATAAAAAAAAAAGTCCCAAGTAGCGATAAAAACGACCGTTGGAAGTGATTTGTTTTTTTTGTTTTTTTTTTTTTGTTTTTATTTCATCACTCGTGCACCGCGGTCAGGACCCCGAAAACTGAAGTAGTAATAGTACAGGTACTGTAATAATAACAGTAATAATAGTGTAGCTTTATCGAGTGTGGCACGTTCCCAAGACGATCTGCTGCCGACAAAAAAGGCTTTCCTCCCATCACACGGCTAATAATAATAATAATAATAATATAATTTAACGCGTATTATTCTGGGTAGGTCACCTACTCTTCTCGAGAGGCTCATCCGCGATCGTCGTAGTATAGGCAGCCAAACGGGCGTATATTATTGTTATTAGAAATATTATAATGTGGACGATATCGAAAATGTAAAATGAAAAAAATAACCGATATTTCTGATGGATGTGCTACTTTTTTAGAAAGGAAGTGGAACGGGAAAAACGATTCTGAGCAGTTTTTTGTTAATCAAATGTAATCGCTTGTTGCCAAGGTACCTAAGAAATTAACTAAGAAAAATTACTAGTTTTTCCCATTTTTTTTTTCTAAGATTTCTCTCAGAAAAGTTGTTTACTGACAGAACAAAAAATACACCTGCAAGAAGTTGAATTTTCCCCTTATTTCTTGTTACAGAAATATTCTTTACAATCATATAAGTAAAACCGAATACTATACAAAGCAAAAGAAACAATACAAAACTAATCTATTATACTACAATAATAGCTAATTTTAAATTTGACCATGCAAATGATAGTGGTGGGAGTTCAAAATTTAAACTCCAAAAAGGTACATATTTAATCTGAACTCAACTTTTATCACTTCAATCCGTCTACAAATCAACTATATATTTCTGAGTTTGAGCCCATTTGTACCAGCGTCAAAATTTACTAAATGTTAGGCCATATTCGTAGACATTTAAACGTTATTGGACATCTTATACTTTGAATATTAAATTCTGGACATGTGTTATGTACTGGATATTTAATAATGGACATAATTTTAACCTGGAACCTTCGGCACACGTTGCACGGAAATTTATTTGCATGCAAGCGATTATTGCAAGCCGAGTCTTCCAACGAATAGTCGGTGACATTATGTTATTATATAATTATTATTATTGGTAGACTTAGTTGACTGTCGTCGTTGGTGTTGCTACTGTGTCTCGGCCACTTCCGTTGTATATGAAATCGCGTCCGGCCGAAGAGC
Source organism: Cinara cedri (assembly GCA_902439185.1). Lineage (NCBI taxonomy): Eukaryota > Metazoa > Arthropoda > Insecta > Hemiptera > Aphididae > Cinara > Cinara cedri. Next base: position 905,632 of record CABPRJ010001915.1, read on the forward strand.
GAAAAACGACGACGACGACGAAAACATATAAACGGAATCTATGAGGCTATTGTAATATTATTATAAATGTGTGCGTAAGTATACATTCGAAATTCCGTAATGTTCGTGTTATATTTTATCGGGCGGGGAGAATATTTACAGGCCCTATTTCCGAGTATGTCTCATGCCGAAACGCAACAACTTAATTGTTTTTTTTCGGAGCTTTACAAAACAATCAGCTACTCGTTGGCCCTAACCGGATACCGTTCTAAGAATATGTTCCAAGTGTAAACCTAGTAGGCTGTACCCGGACAATGAAAAGCCACCGGGGGTTTAGAGGGAAAATGGAAAAGCTACAACTGTCTGTTGTCCCAAACGCGATAACGCTCTGAGGCAGTTAGTAGGTGCTAACTTCAAAGTGTAAACCAAGAACGTGTAGCGTTCTATTCGATGAAAAACCACGACGGGCCACGTATTTACCTATATACCGCTTGAACCACGGGAACGAATTACGATTATGTACCCATATATTTGGTTTTGAATGTAAAAATGTCGGGCTAAGTAAATATGCGCAGGTACATGCACCTACAGTGTTTTTCGATTTTTGTAACGCGTATTAATAATATTAATAATAATACGGGGCCCGCGATACATTATGATATAGTGTATATAATCGCGCCCAGATGGGTAAATAAACACGCCCATAACGGCGCGACGGTCACGAGAGTGGTGTTTATGTGTAAAAAAAAAAAAAAATTATACGCTCTTTGTCCGTAATATAGCTGGTATACTACTACACGTATCCGACGTTTAATATAAAATATAATACGAGTGTGTGTTACCGTCCATCGACATCCGCCTTCTTGCGCGTACCTTCCTGTAAATATATACCGTGATAACAATAAAGTATGTTAAATACCGTACACACTGTATAATAATATGCATATATTATTATATTAGTATAATGTTGTAGCGTAAATCATTATCATCACGGATATATAAAACGACTAAATAAATAGCCGAGTAAATCTGAAACACGGCAGCGAATGAGTAAATTTAATTGATTAACCCGTGAAACGTTAACCGTTTATGCCGCGATGAGTGTAGCCGAATACAACAGCAGACGGAAAAAGTACGTGTTGTGAAATCGAACAGAGGATTTGGACGAGCTAAAACAACTTTGACCAAGAAATACAAGTGTTTTGATTACAAATAAAACGAAAAGAGGAATAAAAAATATATTTATAATAATGTCCGTACTCATTTACATACGCTCGAGAGATTCGTGTTATTAACCAAGGAGGAAAAGATCCTCAAAGCGTTCGGAACATCGTGGTGTTGGAGACGGGTGGAAAAAATAAACTGGACAAAAAGAGTAACGAATAAATAGATGTACCGACTCAAGTTGAAGAAACGAGAATAATGAATGTCATAATGCGGCGGCGATGAGATATGATCGGACGCGTTATATGACACGAAGAAAAATTGCACCGCATTTTAATAGAAGGTGCGATTGAAGGACAAATACCACCGGAAATTCATGTATATTTCTACAGAAAGCTTTTCTATCGACTGCAGTGTAATACTCACGCTGGATTAAAGATGACCGCGAGAAATGTAAAATCAAGTTAAACTGACACGTTGTACAAACCAACCCAATAATCGTTGAAAAAAAAAAAAACGCCACGGACAATGCGGTATGTAATGTATTGCGCACAAATTATTAATTGAAATCACGGTCTTCAAAAATAGATCAGCATCGGCCTTTTTATTTTTGTCATACTATTGTAATTTGTATACGAGTATAAAGGAGTACGTTTTGAAACGATTTTTAAACGCGAGTCGACTCAAGTGACTATAATATATCGTAGTATTAAAAAACATTGAAAGTATGTGTGACGTACCGAAGACTGATAAAAATGCGTGAAGCGACTTTTAAAAAACAACCGGATATAGTATTACCGGCCGAAAAAGTATCGTAACGTCGTTGACGTTTCGACGTCACGCGATCCTCCAAGTCTCGTTTACCTCCCCCCCCATCACCAATACGATACTCGAAAGAATACCCGAAAGAATCGTCGTGCGATCGGATTTTTACGATTTTATCTGACTCGTGTCGCTAGTACTCCATTACAATAATATGTCACAAACGAAAATATTTGAATAAAATATACGTCGCGATAAAATAACGGCGTAGCAATATTATAACATTTGAAATAGCGGCGGCGTCGAAAAACGGGCGGTACAGGCAACATCGTGTGATTTTATGAACCATCGTAGAAAAAAAAATATAATAATATTCGAATATCCGTCCGGATTTTTTAAATTTTTTTCTGGCACACCACGGAATTCGTCCGGTCTTCTACCCTCACTTTCCCCCCCAGTTTTAATATCCTCGTAAACGACATGGAATTATTATGCGTGAAAAACAATATAAAAATACGTCAATGGTTTAGAATCTCCTCTTGCGGTTATTGTTATTGTTATTCTAATAAGTTATTATCAGTATTATAATTATAATTTGTATAAATATTTGCCCGGTGTTTAAGGAACTTTTCTATATAGAAAATAATTGTTTTAAAAAAGACGTCCTAAGGGAATGGGGATGGGTGCAGCCACTGTTATAGATAATTTAATGTATACCTGTAAGCAATGATAAACCATTGCTTATGAAAAAACGATTCTGATCGAAGTTCATTTGATAATGATGCTTTGTCAACAATATATGTCATTTATAGTAAAATAATTAAATAGGCTTTGTATATTTTCTTTAATAATATTTGTTTAATGTTGTATCGACTTCCTCAGTTTTCCTACGTTTTTCCCGGTTTTTCACGTTAGTTGGTAAAAGTCGAAATAAAACTTGTTCCCAGAAAAAAAGGCCTTAATATATTTTAATAAATACTTACATTTTCCCGTTTTTTTCCGGTTTTTCAAATTTTATGAGAAAACTCTTGAGAAAATCGAAAAATAGCTTCCTTAAAGTAGTACCTTGAAGGGTACCTTCCTTACACCGATTTTCTTTCAGAAAAGGTACTACACTTAGAAATCTGAGCAATTCTTCTGGTAGAAAAGTTGTTAACAGATAAAACAAAAATAATAAACATCTCCGTAAAACCATAAGCTTCTTCGCTCCACTCAGAATCTAAAGTTTCGCAACAGTTATAATTATTGTTTTCAAAAGTATCATTTTTTTTTTTTTTTTTATACCATTTCCACCCGAATTACCCAGAGTAAAACGCGCCAGTTGCCCACAACATATTAGTACCATACACACGACCACAATATCACGACCGACTTAAAATAGGGGAGATAAATTCTTAATCAAATGCATATAATAAAATAATAAATACAACATTTTCAATGATAATAGCGATCAGCATACGCTTTATTTCGTCAAAGGAAAAAAAAAAATTGGTACAACGAAAACGTTATAAATACCACAGTGACATAAGCGCGTGTCGCGATAAAGTCAAATTTATTGATGTTAGACGTTTTGTTGTTTTACGTGGTGGTCGACTATCGAGAATCATTACTTGTCGTCTTTTATCGTACACGATGTTCTCTGTTGTCTAAAATTATCAGTTCTGGTAATATTGTACGCCATACGCGCTATTCTATGCGGTCATTAGACAACCGGTACATTTGTTTTAAACGCCGGAAACACCCGCTATAAGGTGGGCAACTGGTCGAAACCAAAAAAAGTATAAACAAAAAACTAATAATTTTTGTTCCAGATTGACAAAAGGCGAACGTGTATGGTATGTATGCGAATTTTTTATTTTCCAAAAGTATCTATTGTTAAAAACGATTTTGTGTATTTTCACGCGATGTCTTCGTAGTTGCGTATAATAATAGATATATACATAAACGGCGAAAACAATTCTGCTCGCGTACTTGCTCGCGGGATTTCGGATAACCATAAACATTTTCGCCCGTGATGTAATACGCTGTTGCGTAATTCGCGTGATCGATTCGATTGAAAAATTCTGTATACGTGTGTTTACGGTCGCATCATCTATACAACCAATGTGTTTACGCTCCGGAACGATAAACAAATACTCCGTCGTGGTTTTTTTTTTTTTTTTTTTTTTTGCGCACTTCGCTATATCGAACATTCGAGACAACGATCGATTGAATGTATAATACGGTTTATAATGCGCGTGTTTAATATTCCGAATATTGTGCAGCCTGTGCAAATCGCGAATGTTAGTATACTTTGAAATAATAATGGACGTGCCGCGCAGTTGTCGAAACGATACTTTTTTTTTTTTTTTTTTTTTTTGCGCACTTCGCTATATCGAACATTCGAGACAAAACAATAATAATAATTAGCATAATATACACGTCGTACGTGTACACCCATTATAAACACAGTTATCGCGAACAAAATTAAATTTCAAAATTACGTAAACCACGACGACGTGTAGCGTAATATTTGAATGAAAATAGTATATGGGCGTTTGTTTGGTTTTTTTTTTTCCTTACGGCATTCGTGAATATTTCGTTGATACACAATAGAATATAAGCACACGGTATTTTTATGAACCGATAAAAAAAATAAAAAAATATATACGTAGCAACGTACTTATATTTAAATATACAACGTGATTTAGAGACAGTTCGACAGTCAATCACAGGTGAACGAACGACAGTGGCGTGTGTAGGGAGGAAATCTAAGGTTATACAGCCCCTCCCCCATTTATTATCTTAGAGTTATACATTTCAGCCGAATCATAAGGGGAAAAAACCGATTTATTGCATATAAATTGGCTATTTGGCTTTTGTTGTTTTCAACGCTTTTAAGTTTTCACTGTCGAATAAGATATAACAAAAGCACATTCTGCGATTTATTAATAAAATCATGAATCTGGGCGCAGGAAAGACAATGGTTAGCAGATTCTGCAAACTCAATAATCAGTGACCTTGGCTCATCATGTACCCCAGACAACACGATGTGTGTTTTTTTTTTCATGGGCTAAACTAAAAATAAAATTTACCCTCACCTTATGACAGTGCTTAAATTAGGAAAAAGAAATTAGAAGAGGGAAGTGTGCGTTCCTCAAGATCATGTTGTGGTTATGTCAATATATATGTTTAAAATGTTCATTTAGAGCCGAAAATAAGGGAAAAGGGAAACAAGAGGACGGAGATGCTCTCCCGAACGGCCCAAACTCGAAAATGTAGATTATAATAGTCTAAACTTAGTATACTTCGTGTACAGTTTAAGTTAAAATTCGAAAAAACTAATAATTTACACTAATTTTAACTAATAAGTATTTTTTGAAGGGTATGTTATTTTTACATCATGATTATCGTTAAAATATTACTATTGTCAAATGTATGTTTTGAAGTGAGCAAATTTGACATATGGAATCAAACAATTCTTAATCACATTCCTGGGCTCGCTGAAATATTTTTAGAAAATTAGAGTTACTCCGCCCTCCCTCCCCCAATTCGGGTACTGCCTAAAGACCTGTGGCGAAAGTTGAACATTTGTTTAGGAATGTGTTATACTTCACACTCCATCCCCGCACCTTTCTTATTTTAAAAAATGAATGTAAATCTTTAAAATCGATTGAATAGTCTTTCGAATCGCGCTGTATGTTATATACATGTATAATACACAACGAGCGTATTTTTATTTTCTCGGACGTTGATACCAATATTGTTATTATTATTATGTATACTGTTTTTCCAAATACGTAATTCGTAGTAATTGTAAAATATCGTCAAAAACAGCCTCTCGTGATATTAACGTATACCTACTCGTATTGTATTATTATGTACATTTACCGACACGTATCGTTCCATTTAAATTCCGTATACGATTTACGAACGTACGATTTTTGTTGCGAGCAAATAATATTATTGTATTGTTGTATCTATAATATGTATTCTACAGTCGGTATGTCAATAACCTTCGACTGCGAATATTCGTCATCGCGATAGTATTACGATATCTTATCGATTACAATATAATAATATAGGCGCTTTCGGTATTGGACAATTTGATAAATTATAATAGTGACACCGACAAATTACGACGTTTAAAAAGAAAAAAAAAAATGTGCCACATAAAACTACAATGACGAGAACGCGCAGATACTCGCGTGTACCGTGCCCTTCTAAAAAAAAAAAAAAAAACGAATGACTTAATTATGTACCTAGAAAATTTGAGTTCAGCGTGGACGATTTAACGGGCTTTAGATTTCAATATTGGATTCAATTGACCCGCTATCAAACTTAAAAAGGTGAGAACATTGATAGTGTTTTGTACGTCGGTTATTTTCTCGATATTTTAATTTTCAAACGATATATTTTATGAGTATACCTACGAAAAGAGTTATCTGAAATTACTAATGAAGGGTTGTAAAGAGTTTTTCGTTTGAAATGATTTATCTGTGCTTACAGCCTTTGAATCAAACTACCCTACACAACCTAGTTATTATTTGGGTCTGTTAAACGACTCTATTTTCCACCAGAAATCTTCCTCGAATCAAAACAAGATACAGCTTTTTGTGTCATTTTGGATCTGTAGTTTTTGCATATCAATGCGCGTTTAACCACACGTTGTCCAGAATCGTTTTTCTTTATCAACGATTGATCACAGATTTAAATCAGACTACCGCATACACCATTGCGTACAACGACGCCCGAATAGTTAGTTAAATCGAACCGCGTCCGCGTTTCTCATTCGATTATGAATATTCCCGAAAAATACCGCGCGCTAATCGAGACTAAAACACCTATAGAGTTTAACCTGCGTAGTATTATATCAGGCGTATAATATATGCGCGGCCGGGAGAAAGGACACTACGTACTACTGGAATAAGAAACAAAGAAAAAACAATCGAGAGTTTGCGACAACACCGCGGAAGAATCCCGGGAGGAGGCGCGACGAGTAAGTTATGGGCGGCGGCGGTGGCGCGCGCGTTCCCGCGGTTTCGGGTGTCGTGTCGCACACAGAAAGCGTGTTTTATTTTTCGTTTTTCATTTTATTTTTTTTTTTTTTTTCTGGACGTTATAATATTGGCGCCGTCGCGATGGCGTCCTCGAGCACGGCAACACGGGCCGTATAAATAGTGTTTGACAATAATAATATACGACATAATCGCTGTCGCCGGTGCGAAACCAAACAATGACCGATTCCCCTCCCGCCCCTCGGTGACGGCGAGAAGTAGGCGGTGGCGAAAGCGTCTCGGAGACTTGGGCGCGCGTTCACAATATCGTTTATCGCGCGCGACTGTTAAAAACATTGTGCGCGCCTCCGATACACGGGGTGCACGCAAACGACGTGAATTATTATTATTGTTGTTGTTATTATTATTATTATCATTTTTTTTTTATCGAACATTATTATGGGTGTACGTTATTATATATTTGATTGTATTGCGTTTCGACGCCACGGCCGCGCCGCCGAGCTCCCGGTTTACGCGTAGGTAAACCTATTGCCTATTATATTACCGATATATTATTATTGTACCGAACGCCGCTGAACGACCGCAGGGCGACAACACGTGGTTTTGCAATAGTAAAAAAAAAAAAAAATAAATCAAAACAAAACGAAATTCCGAAATGAAAAATACAATACGAGCGCCCGTGCGTATGACTCACCGTGCGAGACACGCACACAATGTAATTCTGTACACACGCGCACCACAATAACAATACACGAGCGTGCGCCGATTTCGATTGCGAGGGATTTTTCGGGGGGGTTTTTTTTTCGTCAACGATGTCCACACGTCCCGGTTTTGCGAACCGTGTACGCGATTGTACGTCTTGTCGGACAATAAATCCCGTTGTAGTTTTCAATAATTTGGTTATTTTTTAATTCGCGTCGGTCGCGTCGAACTGCTTTCGGATTATCGGATTAAATGTTGGGAGATTTCATTTTGCGCATATTTTCCAATTTTCAGTGCTATTTATATCGCTTATTTTGGTGAATTTAAATGCATAATTAAAACACCAAAAGTACATTTGTTTAGTGCTATTACTTATTCGAGTCCTGATTACTTACCGCGTATCTCAAACGGAACGAGGTCGGTTTTTCCCCGTACTTTTGACGAGGGGACAAAACATCGAAGAACAATCTCAAATATTCCAATGTTGTATCGTCCGGTGACGTTCTTCGACCATCGCTTCCATCCGCCACTATAACACGTGTTGTCGTGACTGTAAGCGGAAAAACTCTCGGTATTTTTTTATGCGAAACCATGTCGGATAGGCTGCGGACGGGAAAAACATCATTTCTTTCATGGGTTTATTGCAGTGCGGAAAGAACTGTCCGAAATCCGAATAACAGCACCGAGTTTATATCCGACCAACTGAACGCGGTCGGTTCGGTTTTTTAACAACGACACCGCAATCATCTCGTAATAATTATTTCGTCTAATTTATTATTCTATATACGATGTGTTCATTGTATTTGTGTGTGTGTGTTTTTTTTTTAATCTTAACATTTTGCGTTTCATTAGGTTAAACGATCCGTTGCATTTTTCTCGTCCATTTTAGGAATACCGACTGTACCGACTGCTGCTGCTGCGGTCTATACACAACAGCTATTCGGTTTTCAAACTCGCCGCGCGCACGTATACCTTTTTTTTTTTCTTCTTCTTCTCTTTTATATTTATTATTATACGTCTTCTTTTCCTTTGCGTTTTCCGACGTAAGGTCAAACTGTACAACAATAATAATAATACACGGACTTTATTCCCCGTACCTATATAATATGTTTCTCTTAATAATTGCACTTATAATATAAAACACGACGAGCAGCTGCGGCCCGGCAAACGCGTATTTTACAATAATAGCGTCTATAAATTCCAGTCATGCTGCAGCATCACGCAACGCAACCGTAATATCATTTAATATAATAGTGGCGGCGGCGGCGGCGTCTATTTTCCGGAAATACAATACCATAACAATAAGTGGCGACTCCGCGATGAATATAATAATAAGCGTGTGTGTTTTTTTTTCCGACTCCGCACGGCGTCTAGCCCTTGTTATCGCGCGTATATTATAACGGGCGCAATAATATCTCCTCGGATCTGCGAACCGCCGCCGCCGCCGCAGTTATGATACTTTCGTTTTCTTTTTTTTTCCTTTTTCGTTACTTTACTTTTTTTTTTCTTTTTTTTTTGTAACACCTTTTTCGATCTCACGCGCAGCACGCGACACTACACGTGTATTATTACCGGAGAGCGTTACAGGTACACCCGCAGCATTATCATAATGCGAGCCTCGCCGTTATCCGGGCATACGATCGTCGCCGTCGGCGATACCGATCTTATATTTATTTTATTCGGTTGTCGCCTGTTATTTTATCGTCCGGTATCGTCTATTATTCCTTTGTCAACGCGCGTATACAATACAAGTGTACCTACCCGATATATTATTACACTCGTTTTCCGGACGTTTTGTTTTTGTACGCCGACGGGATTTCATATCACGAAATCAAGAAAGAGGACTATACAAATATATATATTTGAATTAATTTTTTTTTTTTTTATTTAAAAATTAAAAAAATGACTGTGTGAAAACCGATGTTATCTAGGGAATAATCTAACCATGTTGCGCGGTAACATAGGTTTTCACACGTATTGGTAGAATTTAAAATGGATGTTACTTAGAAACTATTCATCGGATGTAAATGGGCGATACGTGACAATTTTCAGAAAAATAATTTTTACAGAATGGCTATTTTAAAATTTTCCGAAAATAATATTATAAATAAAAAGTTATTTTTTAATAAAAAAAAAATTAATTCAAATATAAATATTTTTAATCCTCTTTCTTGTGAAAAATATAAAAAAAATATATAATTTGGTTTTCTTCATTATCTCCGTAGATATTCAAGGGATGTGTGTTTGTGGGACAGCCTGTATATATGAACTTTGTGGAATTTGTATTCAAACTTCCAAAGTATGTTCAATTATGATATAGTATCATAGTATATTTCGAAATCAGTTTTTATTCGTCCGGGACATTTTCAAAAAATGTAGGATTATTCGCAAGTGTTGTTACACTCAGACTTTCAATATTGTAATTTATTTTTTCAAATGCTGGTACATACATTTTCTACTATATTTACAGTAATTATAATATCTTATATCTATATATATATCTACGTTATCCATATGGTATTCAAAAGAAATATGAACGCAGATGCATAAATGTTTTCTTATAATTGTATAAATGTAAATATTGTTTACTTCCTCGCGGTCGTTAATTAAGTGCCTGCCTGTTCATTTCATCAACTGCAATATGTTAAATATTATGGTAATATTGTATATGTAAATAATAAATATTTTTGAAAACCGTATGATTTACAGGTACTTATTACCGCAAAAAAACATTCCGTCATGCATTTATCGTTATATATTTTTTTTTCTTAACCCATAATCAGTATTCATATTAATTTTCGCGTGTCATTATGGTTGTTTATTTTCGTATTGTATATTGGCCGGTAAATATTACCGACGGTGATTAATTGCCAAAGCGCCAGCGCGGCGTACGACTCCACAAGAACGATTCGAACGATGCGGCCACGCGGTTCAACCACCGGTCGCGCTGCATGTACCGTGATTATAGCTCCACGCGGGCGTAACGTTCATTTTCGCATTATTCTTTTTGCCGACATCCGACTTGTCTACGATTCAAGTTTTGTCATATTTTTTTTTTTTTGTGTATACCCAAGTACATAATTTTTCTCTAGAACCGCATTCACTATACATATATTGTAATGGTATAGTCTACGATAAACCAGTTGCTAAATACAATAATGTTTTATTTATTCATTTTTGTTTCTCCTCCGTGTCCTTCCGTTCCGCGCCGCAGTAATAATATCATCCGCGATATAATAATATACATTATAATAATTCGGTGTAATATAATAATTTCATCTGTCATTTCCTTTACGATAATGACCGCGGTTCGATTCGATCTACCGTTCGTTGCGTTCAACAGAAAACTCTCTTACTTCTATATTTATACATATATAGGTATCTAACATCTTATTTATCTAGAATATAATATTATACGTATTCTTAACAGACGAGTGGTCTCTCGCGTCGTACAACCACGTTTGTATTATTATTATTATCTGTTGATTTCGTATAATACGACTATAATAATATCATAGCGAAACTTTCTCTTCCATCCCCGTTATCACGATAATCTCACCCGTCGCCTGTCACAATTTCGTCCGCCCGCACTTTATAATGTACACGTTATATGTATATATACTCTATAAATTGCCCACGAACTGGTCGATTACAACAAATGAAATATTCTATTATCGTACCGCCGGTACGAAAAAAAAAAAAAATAATAAATAAATAAAAAAAATCAAGAGTTTATCAACCCAATTTCGATACGACCTACAATTTTATATTATTTGAAACCAGTTTGTGTAAATATAACGCGAGCCGTTTTGGCGCTGCACGTGTCACGTTATATACACATATATATGTATATTGTATACAAATCGATTACGCCGTGTGACAAGATGGCTTTACATCCTATATACGTAGGATACGACGCGTCCCGATAATAAACAGTTGACGTTCTCTTATTCCGAACCTGCGTAAAAATCGACTCGTCTTTTACAACGTTATAACGCAACGTTAGACATGCGTTTTGTTTTTCAATTAAAAATGACACAACATCCGGTTTGGGTACCTGCACGACCGGACACACACTGCGTTACGTTTTATTGGAGCATAATAGTTCGGAATGTCGATGGTATATTAGAGTCGTCGTAAACGAAACGGCTGTCGTTAAGTTGCATGCGTTTTTACTGATTTTGATCGAAAATCGATAATTCGACATTTTTCACAATACGCTATGGGCTATTTTTATAGATTCTGAGTGTGACGAAAAAGTTATCGGTTTTACAACGGTGTTGTTACTTTTATCGCGGAAAACACTTTTACGGTTAGTACAAATACACTGACACATTCTCGTGTCACGCGTTAAAAGATGCGAATTTTTCGTCTAGCGGTAATTTACGTAAACAATTTTTCAAAATTCTCAATACTTTGTCCAAAAAAATGTGAAATTTGTGTTATGTTGGTTTATTTTTTTATCAACACATTTTTGATTAGACACAAATGATTCAATATTTTCACGTAGCACCTCAAATAACGCGGAATTTCTACCAGGTGGTACTTTACCGAAATATTCAGAGTTCGCCCCTTGCCCGTATTATTTTTTCGTTGTCGTTGATTTCTGAATTACTTTGACAACAACGGAAAAATCACGACTAACACTATTCCGTTCATAATCGATTTTTCGTTTTTAATAATTTATCGTAATGCGTATGAAAAATAAATTGAATTACTAAATTGCATCGTATAGTATCTGCCTATATATTATTCTATACCTTGTACACCACTGCCCACCAGGCCTACCGGTGAGCGGTAACGACTCTTTATTATTGTTCGTACAAGGCGAATGTGTAATCTCGAGATTATGGCGGGGGCTGGGGGAAGATGTTTATAGTACCTATATAACGATTTTTTTTTTTTAAGTATATTTTCACGACGGTTGACATATTATTATTATACGTTTTTCCGCCATCCGACGTGTAGAAAAAAAAAAAAAACAAAGACAATGTGTCGCCTACTATATTATATACATTATTTAAAAATGGTAATAATAAAAAAAATAAAAAAAAAAAAAAATGATAATAAATAAATACCCGTCGTCGTGCGGATATTATTAGACCGCGCTCATTATCATACGCCCATATAGAAATGTTTATTACGATACCGGCTGTATGTTGTGCTGCAGCATCGGACACACACACACACACACACTCCAGGTAACTGACGGTCTTGGCAACGGTTCCGAAACGGTAGGTAGACATAATGATAATATTATTATCATCGTCATCATCATCATCATCGTCATCATTATTATTATTATTGTCGGCTTGTCGGCGAACCGAGCCGAACGGACGACGCGCCGGCGGCGACCCCGTGCGGGCGACAACAGCGACAACGGCTTGACGAATCGCGAACGACACGCTCTCGCGGTTCGCGAGGAAATCGGCGGATAGAAAATCAAAAAAAAAAAAAAAAAAAACTTCGGCGACCCGTCGTCGGCGCACAGGCGCGTTATGTACGCACGCACAAATTTTGCGATAACTACGCGTTTCGTTATCGTCGCGCTTTTGTTCCCATCCGCGCCGTTGCCCGAACAGCGGCCGCCCCGAAAGGTCTTGCCGGGGATCGTCGCGTGTCGTCGCAATACGGTCCCGATCGCGTCACAATCGTCGCGCCGGGTACGCGAGCATCCTTTTTGTCGGAAAAACCGCGGGAACGCCGCGGACGGGTTCGACGAGCCGGCGAAACGAGAAAAAGGACCGGCCGCCGCGCGATCGGACGTCCGCGGTCGCCCGGAAATCGATCGCGGAAACCGAGACGGACGAAACGCGCGGTTCGTATTTTTGCCGCGGCCGCAGTGACGAAGCCCGCCGCGAACCGGTTCGCGAGAATTCGCGGAGTTACGCGTCGTTAAGGTACACTTTACCTACCGAGGTCCGGAGGAAAAACTGTCCGCTCGGGATTTCCGCCGGGAACGCCGTCCGTTTTTTCGGATCCGAGTTCGGAAAAAACGCGCGTTGTCGCTGCGCGCGCCTTTGAAATCGAAAGTCGATAGTGTCGGTCACGCGCTCTCGCGGTACACGGGGCAATCGCGGGCACAACGTTTGCGAAGCGCGATGAAGGAACACAATCGAATCCACTCAAAACGGCCGCGCACTGTTCGCACGCGTTATGGTGGCCAATTCCGAATAAAGCGCGCGCGTGCGATATTTATACGGGCACGGACATTGTGTTCCGATGAAAATATGAAAATCTACCGCGCGGAAAAAGAAAATAATAAAACATCGCGCAAACGTTTTCGACGGCGATTCGAGAATTCAGTGCGCGGTCCATAGTTGCGCATAGACTGCCAGAGCTGCTCTGCCACGCATACGAAAAACATCTCGACGGCGTAATTTTTCTATCCGCGCGTTCCAACGGGGCGTTTCTGGAAGGCGCCGTTTACGACGCTTGTTCTATGTGTATAGACATTTTTTTTTTTTTAATATACATACACGTCCAGGAGTTATATTATACGACTGTATTATTATTATGACGCGGGCACTAAACGCCCGAACGCGTACGATTTTCTTTTTAAAACCCTAAAACCGGATGCACGGTAATTGACCCCGACCTTCGGGCTGCGACGGGATTTAAAAGCGCGTAGAGGGTATCGGTATACTGCAGCGGCATAACGTTCTGTTCTGGTCGATAAACCGCACGCCGTGTATTGGTTACACGCGACCGTACGGCCGTGCTCGGATAGATATTATTATGGGCAAGTATAACACCTGAATAATGTAATATTACGTCCATGAAAACTTCAAAGTCAGAGTTGCCGTGTGCAATTATGTTGCAGCGCGAAACAAACAGTTATGAATCGCGCACGGGTACACACGAATGGTATTTACAATAGTAACGCGGGGAGAAATAAAACACGATAAAGTGCATACGAGACACAAATTCGAAGAAAACAAACAATCATCCTGCCAGTGTAAAAGATATTATGACCAGAGCCGCGGAAACCGTTTTTCACGCGGGGTAAGAGGAAACATAGACGGGGGGTACCTGTATCTTTAGCCATATCATCTGTATATTTCCCGAGAACCGTATTCCCCCTCCCAATGACACGTACGCGGGGGGAAAGGCTCCCCTTTCCGTGTTATTTTAGTTTTTATTCTTTCGCCGTGTGCTCGAAATAGAAAACGTATTGAACCGTAACACACAGACGTTTTTTCAAATACTTATATACATACGATATGTAGGCGGTACACGCGGTACGGTAATATGTTTATACGGTTTGTGGATGGCGATGATGTGCGATTTTTTTTTTTCTTTGCGAAAATGTGAACCGGAATCGCATTGCCGTACACGTCGACTCGAGCACGCCTTTGCACATGTAACGCATATGTAAACACAAATAACTGTATTAAATTTCGTATAGTATAAACGTATAGTTTTACGAATTGCAGAATTCAAATGTTTGTTTTTATTATCCGTATGAATGTATGTGTACATTTAATCGGACGGGGAGGGAGCGAAATGATATGTGTACGGGCGAGTGTCCATGTTCCTCCGAAGGCACAACGTTAACGGGATAAAAACCCCCCTCCCCCGAGAACGTGGAACGCGTATAGAATCGTTTAATCCGATAAGCGCCGATTTATAAGTATACGATCGCTTTGATTCGGGCGAAATAATATCCGTCGTATCGGTCGGCATGACGCCGAAGCGAAACCGCCCGAACGGCCGAGGCGCCGGGTTCGAAAACTCTCGGAGAACGGCCGGGCGAATGGATCGGGAACGTTTGGGCCAGGATTTCGTGAACCGATGCTTTTAAATTTCATATAAAGGCCCACTAAATAAACGGTCAATTAAATTACGACAATTACCTTTTGAATTGAGTAATAAGTAAATTACTTAGGTTCACATACGGTTTCTGCGTATCGATTTAGTTTTAAACCATACCGAAAGTCCATTTACACTAAATACACACCTATATCTGTATGTAATACATAACTGTGCGTCAAGGTCTTATATACGATGAGACAACGCGGATAAAACACTACAATATAAAAGGCTCGCTAAACAAACGTTCAGTCAAGCTGAAACAACGAAACTTCTGGTCCGAGCGGGCCGTAATAAAAAAACAGTGTTTTTCCGCCCAAACGGGTCTTCGAAACCGGTCCGAACGGGTTGCGTTCCGGAAAAATTGGCCCGGACGGACCGGACACGGCGTGACGTCGTACGACAATAAATTGTCATTGTTTTCGCCACTCGTACCCGCCTACCCGCGCGAACAACAATCGCGACGGCCGCGATCCGACCGCGGCGTCCCCCGGGTCGCCACCGCGGGTGTAATAAAATTAAACGATTCGAATCGGTTCGCGTCGATCGGTCGCAGCCCTCACGGACGGTTACACGTAAACTCCTGGCGCACGCGGAACTTTTTACCCGCGTTTAAAACATTGCGTTGTAAACTCTTACGTAGCCCCGTTTTACCGGCCCGGAACGGACGGTGTAATCTCCTACACACACACACACACCTCTTTACGTTTTAGATTCTGTGCGTGACGAGGAACGTGTATTGGTTTTACAATGACGGTTATTCGAGATGATTGCGCTCGAGTGGGGCGGGGGGGCGGGGAGGAGGGAGAGAAACGTACGGTTTTACGATTTCGTCGTTTTAAACAGACGCGCGCGACGTTTCACACCCGAAACGGTTCTCTAACGGACCGATGACGAGCGACCGGTATTGTTGCAAAATTTAGTTGAAACATTGATACGGGGCGTCGTATCCCCCGACACGCCGATAACGTCCACGCGTCGTTTCCGTAGATCGGCGTCAACTTCTTGTTTCTGTGGTTTACGACCGATTTGTCCACGTCGCGAAACGAGTCCGTTTCACTTTTTACAAACTTTACTACTGTGTTTGGCCGCAGTAGTCGACGCTGCGCCGGCCTCGGGGCCGCGGTATGCCGGGACGCGCGGTTTGGTGTACCGACAATCCGGTTTACCGCGCGTCATTATCGTTTTCGGCGTGCCGGGCACGCGTTTTACGATAACCGTGCCTGTAAATCGGCGCGCGGGGCGCGTTCAACGCTGTACCGTACGGGCGCTCGCCGCACCGGACCGGTCACGAGACGCGGCGCGGCGCATCGGTCGCAGATCTCACGAACGATCGGCTTTTCCGTTTTGTGGGTCGTCACACCTCCGCGGGGCCGGCGGCGGTCGCGTCGCCATGTCGGTGCGCATGTCGTCCGGAACGAACGGCCGCGGGGCGGTCAATGATAATACGTTCAAGACGACGTTATAAAACGATAATGATAATAATAACGATAATAACGGCGTGACGTACGTACCTGGACTTTGGCGCCACCGAGCTGCTGGCGCGCCTGCAGGGAACCCTGGACGACGGTCGCGCGGCGTGCGGCCCCGCGGGTCTCGGATCCGGACGGTGCGCGACGGTTTTGTCGTGCACGTTGAACGAGTGCCTGCGCCTGCCGTCTTCGGCCGTCGTGTGGTAAGTACCGCCGCCGCCGCCTCCTCCTCCGCCGCCGCCGCCTCCGGTCGCGTTCACTTTGTACGTCTCGCGCCGAAACTCCCGGAGCCAGCGCGTGAACGCGCCCCCTCCGCCACCGCCGCCGCCGCCGCCGTTGACGTTTGAAGAGTCCTCTCTGGAAAATTCGCAAAAACGCACGCGATAAGAACAGCAAAAACAACGACGATTATAATATGAACACGTGTAGAACGGGCAGACCATATCTCGGGTGGTCGGCGGCCGCGTGAAAGCGGCCGCGACGGTGTACGCGTCTGCGTGCGCCGCGAACAGACCGTATAATTACGGCGTCTTTTTTTTTATTTTTATTTTTTTTCTAAAGGTACGCTACGAGTCTTGCGGACTTTATAATAATACTCATCACTCGAATAATACATAATACATAATACATATATATCTATATATATATTATGTATTCGTGAAACCGATTTACTTTCCGGGCACACGGCGATTATTAATTGTACGCGCGTATTTCGCGAAACGTCCGCCGGAGTCGTGAGTACAGCGGATAACATCGTACAGGTCCGAGGGGCCCCGGGGCGGTTCGAGACCACGGAAACCACGGGAATTTTCCGAGTCCGCCCCTCGGAAAATTTCGAATTTGGCGAAAATGCGAAATACACCGCCGCACTACTCTATAATATGTGTAGGAGCCGTCGCATGGCGGCGGCATATGTACAGAGGGGGGGGGGTGGATGCACAGTGTCATGCCCCGCCCGCCGACCTTTGTTTTCGTAGTTCACTGTTCCGCTGTTCGCCGTCCGTTTTTAAATGTCTAAACGTTTCGAACCGAAAACAAAAACAATCGACAGTTTAACGTGTCAATTACGTCTTGTACTATGTAGCGGTTGATAACGCAATTGATACGTACGCGTATGCAAAAATAAAAACCCTCCCGAGCGTATTTATTTTATCGTTAAAAAAGGAAACCTACGCAGGAGACCGGAACCGCGGACAATTATTCGCTCCCGACGATAATTTTAGAGAAGATTGAATTCTAACCGGGAAAATTATAAACGAATTGAAATATTATAATTTTTTTTTTTTTTTTTTTTTTAAATACAATACGACAAAATGTAAAAGTCTCCGCGGCGCAATACACTGAATACGCCGCCGGGCTACAGGGCGGTATCTAATGACCTAACGGAGTTTTGTTGACGTTTTCGAGGACCGATTAGCCGTTTTTATAGGCGATCCCGGCGAACACACGCGCGCGGGTGGTCTCTAAAAGACAATGTAATTGGTAACACTGTGGCAACATTAACGGACGTCAACGTTATTTGTCGTTAATTTCTCATCGCGGCGGAATAACAGTTCATAATAAGAGGCGGTGCACGACCGGCATACGCATGTAAACGCGCCGTAATCGAAATATCGCGTCGTTTTCTCATCGGCTCCCATCGTACGTTCCTTACGCATGGTTATATTAGGCGCACGGTAATGGCGAATTTATGCCCATTGCGCAATGTCGCTGTGACACACTGTGACGACGTTTAACCGTACGTTTCCGCGCGGAAAACAAACGATATATTAGTAGCGTGGTATTGCAGTTGCTACGTTTTCGCGCGCACATACGTAAATACTCAACGGGACGCGGCACACTCACACACGTGGGTCGAAAACTACCCGGGCTGTGCACAGATCCGATTGAAAAAACCGAATTTTCAACTGAAAAACCGGGCGACCATAAAAAAAAAAAAAATTGTTTAAATTGGTTAAGTTGTTCTAACGGACATTTACGGCTGGACGGAGCCGTCCGTTCGAACAAATTTCAATACGTGTTGTTCGAAATATCAATTGTTAAATCGGAATAATTATTGTTGTAATTAGACCAAGACAATATACCGGCATGGTCGATCGGACGATAACTGGCTGACAATCTATCCTTAAGCCGCTATAGGGTGTTCAAGTGCCGTAATCTCTCGCTTCTCAACGAGCGCCCGCGTGATATTATTACGCCTTCCCGGCACGCGGTATTGTAACAACGTAAGTGTAACGCGCGATGTTATTATCGTTAACGTTATCGTTATTTGTTTGTCAACAACGTTCGCGGGCCGGCGTTCCCGCGCGTGCGCCTTCTCCGGCCCCGCGCCAGTGCCGCGCGGTCGCCGCCGCTGCCCGACCCTTTTTTTTTTTTTTTTAAATTTTCCATTCCGTCCGACGAGTCGGTCGCACACTTTTCCCCGGTACTTTCCGACCTGACGGTCGCCGGTTTCGCCGGCTATAAATACTATACGGGCGCCGAGATAAATACGTGCACACACACACACACAAACGCGCACGCGCGCACATAGATACGTTACGCGCGCACAACGATAGCGGTAACAACGCAACGCCGCGCGTTTGTTGCCGTTGTCGGAAACGCGAGCGATTCGTTAAAAACGACCGGATCGCCTGTCCCGGCAAAACGCCGCATTATTCGGTTAGGTCACGCCGCGTAATTTGTTACACCGTACGTGAACGTTTCAAGCGGCCCGCGCGCAGTACACCCGCGATAATATTGTCACGCGCCGCCCGCGCGCTCCGTAATGGCGCCAAGACCGGCGGCGGCCAAGCGGTCCGGATCCCGGACGGTTTTAAAGTCGATCGCGCCGGGATTGCGTTACGGCCGCCGCGCGCACGGAAATTATTAATCCCGCGGTTAATGTCCACCGGCGTGATGACAACATTTGTCGATCGTTTTTATCTTTTATTCCGGCTCCATATCCCTAAGCGTTTACCGTTCGCGCAGTCATTTCCACTTTCTAGTTCGGCGATCCAGTTTCACCGCGTTGATTCGGAATCCGTTGTATCCGATTGGTAACGACGTTCTTTAAACCGTACAAGTATGACGAGTGCGCACAAAAATACCAACAACGAAAAACAAACAGACTTTTTTCATATAGGAGTCGATCCTCAACGGCGGAATATATTTTTAGTAGATCCGAATAAATTTGGTCACCCCTACACGATCCGTACGGGCGATGCGCTCCGGGTGCGGTAATGTTGTAATATCCGCCGCGAGAAAATAAAACCGAGAACGACCCGAACAGTCGCGGAAAAAAATAAAACGGCGCACAGGTATCCGGAGATTTTTTTTTACCATCGGGGAAATATGAAAAAAAAATTTAAAAAAAACAAACTTGGCGGTCCGAAAGTATATTATCGTAAACGCCGCGTTACAAGCGAATTTCGTCATCGACAGTGATAATAACATTGAACTAGTTGAACCGGAAATCATCGTTCGTCGGTCCCGTTGATAACGACGATTTTTTGGCCGTCTTATCGATTGGTATGATCACCGTCAGTTGACGAGATCGCGAAGTCCAATAACCGGCTACCGGTTGTTTCGTTTCGTTGTCCGATTACGAATTGAAATATGAAACATTTTTACACGGGGTGGTGGGGGGGGGTATTTTATTTAAATAATATTTACCTCGCGGGCCGGCTCGCGGACAGTAGTTTGGAAAACCTCCGACATGAGTGTTGACGAACACAAGCAATTAAATAAACCGCAAATCGTAAAATAATATGATACGTCTATCGCTGTATTACACACTCGCGGGATCTAAAAGTCGACGAAAACAAATGGATTTTCGACTATTATTTTGTTATAAACGGTCAACGATATCGATGTGACAATAATGAAGTGATCATTTTTCTTCCCCCCCCCCGAGACGACGACTACATTCTATTATGTACCGACGAGAGACAAGACGAACGAGTCTGGAATGTAGACTTTTCAAAAATGCAATTTGGTTAATCGTTATTTTCAACATAACGACAGACGAAAAAACCGTACAGTACCGCGCGGTAAGCTGCGTGCCGGAATAGACATTTTCACACCCGAGGAGAAAAATACTATAAGCGGTGTTCCCCCCGCCCTCTTCAGAATTTAATATTTATAAAACACGTAAACCCATTTCTCTCCTGGTCCCCTGAGGTACACGGACAAATTCGATTACAGAAGTATCCGTCAGTAAATGCGCATAACCAGCATCCATTTCCCGGTACCGGATTAAGAGTTTACCGGTCCCAGTAGTTTAAAAGGCCCTTGCACTATTTATTACCGTAACAATTCAATTTTATACCTCTTTGCAAAAATTATAAAAAAGTACAATGATTGTACAGAATAATCTCTTTAAAAATGTTTTAATTGCATACGTTAGGCATCTTTTCACTATACACAATATACGCAACATTATTATTTATACACGTGCAATTAAAAATACAGTATTTCTTTTTTTGAAACGGGATTATAATCAGCTATTATGTTTTTTTTTTTTTTTTGGTTTTGATACATGCCTTTTATTGAAGATAAAAATGATTATGAGCGCAGGAATTTTCCAAGCGAGTTTTAATAAATGTATAATTTTATAATAAATTATACCTAAGCTTGCATACCTTCAATGTCAATTCCATAAATATAGCAAATCGTTTTTACTTAGCTTATTACGACTTCGGTTAAAATGTCGTAGTTTAAAATTCGGTTGGGCATAAAATCGTACACAAACTACCAACACGTTGACCGATATCAGTTTAATAGATACCCGTAAAACGTTAAACGACAGATACAAAAATAGCGGTCTGCGGGCGTCGGCACCGGCCGTTAACGGTTGGCGCATCACGTATCAGTTTTTTATTGTCAATTTAATAATAATTTTCGTAATACTGCGAGTGGGTCCACAGTTAGTGACAATATGTACACGGGGCCTTCAATATTTCAGGAATTGGAGTCCGGGCGCCTAGGCTCCGTACTTAACCCGGCCGTGCCCCTCCCCCGCCCAATAGTTCCGGCTTTGGATAAGCTTAAACGGTATCTATTATCCATTTATATTATCCACGCAAAGTTGTATTGCCACTGCCTTTATGATGCATAGTATTTTATACGGTTGACGATAACTATAATTTTTCCGAGACGGTAGTGTTATATTATATGGATACACTCGAAATGTACCTATTTATTAGGTATATTTTTTTTCCAGCGAGATTTTAATAGTACACTACGCCTATTTTGTATTATTTTTTTTCCCTGGCATTCGGAGTCAACTCGGCACGCTCCGTGTGCCCCATGGGTCCACGTAAATTATATTATGTCATTCTCCTGTCAAAATTATTATTATTATTATTATTACACATATAGTCGTACCGAAAATACGGTTTTGAATATTATAATAATATACGGCTGCGTAAACCGCGCGAGTTTTGCTCACGAATGACCGGCGACCGGTCTCGGCGAAATTTATTACGTCCGATAAAAATACGATAATGGATTTGGGCCCGGCCCGGTGCTTACAGATATTGGAAGAATAGTTGTCAAGATGATTTAGACGTCGCTCATAAAAGAAATACGACGTCCGTGGGTTGGAATGGGATAATATACCGAAAATCGATTCTTAGTAGAGCTCGGAATAAAAAACAAAAATCACGTCTATACCTGGCTATTATTTTTTTTTTTCTGCGGGCATGGTGGATCGATTGTTCGAAGGGAGTACCGAAAAAAAAAAATAATAGAAAAAACCGAACGCAACGATAAATCAGTACAGACGAAATGAATGTTCACAGTGAAGCTCGTTCAATCATTATATTGTTAATATTTGTAATTTGTATGCATTTTTTCAACACTTGAACTTCAAACTACTTTTTTTTTTCTATTATCTATAAGAACAACTTTAGATTACGACAAATAGAATCGTATAGAAATGTTGCCGGTTTATAGGTAACGTCGTATCTATTATAATACAATAAACCAAATGTATTCGTACGAATCGAGAATAAATAACATGACAACATAACCTGAAAAAAACACGAATTCACGTTAATTTCATGACGAACTCAAGCACATTTTTAGAAGTCTTATCCGATTACTAGTGAACAGTCGGTACAAATATGATACAATAAACGAGGGTCGAGACGACCAAATTCGACCGGACGACTACGTCGTCACAACATAGTCGGTCGAGTACTTGGTTTAACTGGATTACTTGACTGTTTTATTTGAAAACATATTGTACACGTAACGACTAGGTATGCATGTCTTCAAGGCCGGATAAAGCCATCCAGACCAGGCAATGAAGTTATACTTTAACTGCGACTACAATATACCGTACAAATTACTATTATTGATTCGCGAATACTAACTATTAATGCATTATTGCACACAATAAGACACTAGTTGACAGTCACAATAGTAATTTATATCATATCGCATGACGCGCAAATAATCTAAAAACACGGTTTACCTGAAATTCAATAAAATATAGACGATTTTTTTTTTTCGGGTTTAATATTTTTTTCGAAAACCGACTGTTTTTCGCACAGGCCATAAGCACATTGTCTGTAGTCCCTAATGGTTAATAAGGCCCCGCATAACCCTTCGAACTCGGCAGACGTTTTCAACGAGATCACCGTGTTGACGGTTTGAATTTAAGAGAATGGATTGTCATCGTAACGCTAGAGTACATCGAAATTTAAAATTCTGAATGAAGCGATCTATTGTAGGTTTTACTACGTATTTTTGTTGTTTTTTTTTCTGTCTGTAAACAGCTTTTCTCCTAGAGATCTTGCTGCGATCGAAGTACGACAAGATATCTTTTTTGTCGCAACATTTTGACCTCAGTCGGTACTTAAGAAAGTTCAATTTTTTGAAATGATCATTAATATTCGAAATAATGAGCAAAAACTGGTTCTTAAGGTAGAAAAAAATAAAAAGATTAAAAATAAAGCGTTGTACATTGGCAACCGTTTTTCTTTATTTTTTGTTGACATTAAGTTTTTATTATTTTAATTTTTTTGTTTTAAACAATCGTGAACACGCACATTGTTGAAAAATCAATACCATTGACCGATAGCTCAGAATCGTTTTTCGTCGGCAACGATTAACCGTCGCGTACAGATATATATATATATACAAATTTAATTCCCCTCTGTATATCCTACCTTCCCAACCTATCGCCTACGACCGTGAGACCCGCCCACGAACCGTTTTTTTTTTTTTCTATGTTTTTAACGTAGAATCGGTCGAGCGGACGGCTCGGCAAATTCGTTTGTTTTGATTTTTTTTCCTTCACCCGGCGCTCGTCCGCTCGACGCTCGCATTCGAAAAACCCGAAACGCGGCCGGCTCGGCCCCGCAGTCGTCCGTAATGCCGACCGTAAAAACAACGTTGTTTTTATCGTTTTATCGCGGTTATCGGCATTACGACGATACATTGTTATTATTATTATTATCGTTATCCCGCGACGGGCACGAGAGACTTTCTATACGCCGGCTGCGGCCGGTACACGCACGCCGGGCGCGGAACGACGATGTAGTTTACGGTGTCGTCCGTCATCATTACCGCCGTCGTCGTCGTCGTCGGCCGTAAAACGTGGTCAATGCACTCCGCCGGGCCTTGACAAGGTCACGCGATACGGCCCCGGAGTCGGCCGCCGCCGCCGCCGCCGGACTGTTTTTGTCGTACCCGCGCTCGAATCGAGGCGACCGGCGGCGGCGGCGGCGGCCAGAGAGGCCCGCGTGTATAATGGTAGTGATATTTTTGTTCTTCCGCGGCGTGAACACGCATCGCGCACGGGCACGCGATAATAATATCCGATCGGATACGACGAGTGGGCGTCTCGGCGCGGCGCGGTTTTTCGAATTTTTTGTTCCTTTCGCGTTCATTCTATACGGCCCGTCATCCTACCCTCTGCCACCCCCACCCCCACCCCCGACGACGACGGGGGCGGCGACACGAGACTCCGATGGGCGGAGAAACGAAAAACCGCAGTGCGTCGGACGGCCGACGGCGACGAGCGGTTTTTTCGCGCCCGCGTGTGCCCGCCAGCGCAATGACAGCAATACGGTTTTTATACGGAACAACGGTGGCAGCCGATATTGTTGTTTGGTGCGCGGCCGCCGCCGATGAAATCCGCTCGATGAAAGCGATGCGTAATACGCAATAATAATAATGACATTATGTACAACGCCGCCGCCGCCGCCGCAGTTATTCAACGATATTGTTATATTGCCGTCGACGTGTTCGCTTTCTTCCTCCGCGGCCGTGACACACAATGCGTTACTATTACGGCGTCTCGCTGTTATTTCGTGTTGTCACAGGGCTGCGGATTACGAAACGCGCTTATCGAAATTGGCTCGCTCGCCGAAAAAAAAACGTCGCCGAAACCCCGCTCTCCCCTCCCCCGCCCCGTCCACGATTACGCCTCGCAAATCTCATCCTCCCGGCTTCGTTCGGGAGGCGTACGCGTCGTATAGGCAGGCAACAACGCGCGGCGAAATCCGACCAGACTGTGCGACAGTACGACGCTCGGTTCCCGCGAGTGCGGGCGCCCGTTTGGCCCGCAGGGGGTCGCTAGCTGTTATAAGCGTCCGAATGTACCGGGAGACGAATATCATCGTACGATCATGACGGTACGCACGGTATACTCAATAGTTTCCCGGCGGAATGTCTAACAAGAAAATGATCGCGAGAAATGTTCGCACGGGGAAAATTGTTACAGGAATGTTACAGGAACCCCAGTAGAAAATACATTGTATACGCGCACAGTTAATCCGCGCGGACGATCAAACGTCTCGCGGCGAAAATAATAACACGGTGAACATTCCGTTTTTAACGACGAGTCACGTAGTCACGTCGTCGTTTCGGGACATCTCGCGGTTCGCCGTGCGTATTTTCCGTTGCCGTTTCGTTTGTATAGTTCGCCGGCCTCTGCGTCTGGCCCGTACGTCGCCGCGCCGTCGGCGAACCGTCCGACGGCGGCGGCGGCGGCGGCGGTCGAAGACTGAGACGACGGCCCGGGCGGGCGCGGAAATAATCGGATCGCCGAGATCTCCGCGGCCGCTGCGACTGCGCATGACGAAACGGCGCAGACGGTACCGTGATTAACATAATGGCGCGTTATAAAAATAACATGACAACAATATTAATGAAATACGCGATCGGCGGCCTAACACTGCCGCGCGCACGCGCCCGGCATAAATTATCGGTTAAGAATTCGGAACGACGTGCGCGATAATTATCATCGTTTTCTGATACGAGTGTAGGCACGTCCGCCGATGCATATTTGCGATGCGTATTAAACGCGCGCGAGACGATCGTGTTCGCGAACGGTTCGAAAATTATTGAGGTAATTATTTATGATCGCATTGTTATCGTTCCGACGGCGATTGAACGGCAACAACAACAACAACAATACGTTCGTATCGACAACGCGACCGTCGTCGGATTATCGGCGAAAAAAATAATGGCCGGTACCGGGTTGACGGGCGTGTCACCGTTTTAGGAGGCGTTTCGGAATTCACATCGGTCGCTAACGAAAAACGGTTCCGAGCACGGCCCCTCGTGTTTTGTCCCGTGTTGCCAAGCTAACCCGTAAATCAACGAAAATCACGAAAAACATTGCCGGAACCACAAAAAATGAAACAAAAATTAAATTTTCAAAAAAGTCGCTACAAAGTTTTAGAGTGCAGGAGCAAGATAGACAATTTATTTACAGACACACACATCATATAATAAAACCAATACTTTTCTCCCTTCGCTCAGAATGTAAAACGAAAATTCCACGTTTTAAATTCATACGGTTTTCGACAACTCGTTCTGGATCGCGATAAAAACAATACTCTCTCTCTTCTTGTCTTCAACCGTTTGACTGATTTGTCGAAGTCCTTCCTTTTTGTAACTTAATTTCTTTAACACATTGTAACTATCCTTATCCATATGTACTCGTATCACGGTTTACTCCACTCTTGGTTTTCTTATACCGATATGATCTCATGCGCCACCTTCTATAACGCATTTTGATGAGCTAGTAGTAGATGCCCTATCGTTTCGTCCTTTCGGACTTTCGTACTAAGTTCTTGTTATTTCTTCGTTATGTTCAGTACTTCTTAGTTTGTTAATGTTTCTATCCATTTAATCTTAAGCATTTTTCAAAACATCACATATCAAAAGTCTAAAGTTTTCTTTTTCTTCTTTACCGATTGTCCTAGTTTCACAGCAATATGGAGTTACACTCTACACATACACTTCAGGAACTTTTTTCTTAGCAATAAGATCATATTATTTTTAGGATTTATATCCTGACATGTTTGGTTGTACTATACTGTTATCTAAGTCTGCTATATTCCAGCCATCTTTTGTTATTATTAACTTCCTGAATAATTGAAGTATTGTACTTGTTTTATGCACCATTATATGTGTTTATATTAACATGAATGGTGTTTGTTTTGCTGCATTATTAGCAATAGACATAGGATAAATATTTAATAGACCGGGAATGACGGCCGTTTTACATGTAGAGTTAATACGCTGAAGCCGACATAATTATTAGTATGAGCAAGAGAGACAGACAAGACGTGGTTTTTTCATGATAGAACAAATTATTATACGGTTTTTTTTTTCACGATAATTATGAAAAAATCACGTAAAAATACTAAAAATCATCACAGACTCGACCATAAAAACAAACAACGACCGAGCAGTCGTTTTATCATGATGAATACGGACTACGCATACGTTCACGATATTATCATCATTGTTTTACTGATCCAAGGAGGATATACTACATGAATGTACTAGAAATAAGCTTTGGCGAAACCGCAATGTTGTTGCAGTATACGTATCATGACTTAATTATCATTCCTGGTGCCATGGTGACATGGTGAAAGATATGATTAACAGTGGCCGGTATCGTATTTACGTTTCAGATAAAGAAAAAAACGATATAATTTAAATCTAAACGCAAATAATGATAAATGATAAATAATAATTATTATCTACCGACTACTATCTGGATATGAATACTTGTTGATTTTGAACTGTACATTGCCTCACTCTTCCTTTTTTTTTTTTTTTACCTTTATTCAAGTACTATAAACATTAAACGATACAACATACGCACAATAACGCACTTTGATTTTAAGGTGAATTATCAAAACAGGTAGGTGTATAATGTTTTGTATAATCAATTGTTTTCGTAAAACGTGTGCGCTTTTTTTTTGTACACACAGCGCCCATAGAAAAACGCGAACATTTCTTAATATGTCCCGAGACAACCGGGTTAGGTTACACGCATGCAATTTTATGGTATCTATTTATAATATTAGCTATAATAGTCGCTATAACTATAAT
This sequence comes from Cinara cedri, assembly GCA_902439185.1. NCBI lineage: Eukaryota > Metazoa > Arthropoda > Insecta > Hemiptera > Aphididae > Cinara > Cinara cedri. The sequence goes on from CABPRJ010001915.1 coordinate 933,866, forward strand.
ATATATCGTTTGGTTAGGCGTCATATTATTTCTATAAGACATCAAATTCACCAAGGCCGCCAGACTGCATTGTGTATGGTGCGTTATAATATATATATATACATACATTTATCTACGGTATGCAGTGTCTATTATTATTATTTTTTTTTTATTTAGAGATATTCTTGTCGTTGCAAAGAATCTCAAGGATATAATTTTGTTATTTTTTTCTCCAAACGGATAATTCGGCACACAAAAATATTTTCCAACACGTGTGTTGCGAAAAATAATAAGTCGGGTATAATATTTGAAACCGAAAAAAAAAAAATAATAATAATGATAATAAAAGAAAAAAGATCTCGGACGCTAATCCCGGCGGCGGATATATCAAAAACGTGTTTTACCATCGAGTGTAATCTTTTTTTTGGTTCGTTAAACACGTTTAGCACTCTCCTTATATTATTAAATACTCGTATTGTCGAAAAGAATGGTAATAGGTAATCTGTCGACTGTCAACTGTCTTCTAACACGAAAAAAAAAAGAAAAGAAAAAATGTTTTTCTATAGTCTTCCCCCTCACTGGCATATCGTCCGCGTAGCTCAATATACTTTTACGAATATTAATAATTATTATAATCTCGTCGTATCGAGAGAGTTTTTTTTTTTTGTACTAATAAATTATAAATTCGTAACTCAAAATAATCCAAAATATAATAATACACATTATGTAAACGCAGAAGATTTTTCGGCCGAACAGAAATAATTGATAATTGAATACGAGGTTCATTATAAGTTGTTATTAGTGGTAAAAAAAAAATTAAGTTAAGCGTAATGCAGTAGTATTTTTTTTATAAGCGTTTTAAGTTCAAATGTTGACGAAAATCGTCTAAATTACAGCATTACAAAACACAGTATAATGGAACTTCGCTCAAATTTGTATTATCATTAGCGATGATTACTACGCTATGATCGTTGCGCTAAAATATAAATTGTATCACTCTGTGTATCCTATTTTCCAAACTTCCCGTCTTCAACAGTGGCAGCTGCAACATTATATATTTTTGTTTACATTGTGTATTTTCTCAAAATTCAAGAATATTACACGATAAACAGTTCAAACAAACGGCACTATATTAAGTTCACGGGAATTTATTAGGTGGAGCATAAAATAAAATAAATATCTTTCAATATTATAAACAGGGAGAATGTAGGCTAGACTTGTGAAAAATCGACGACAAACCCGTGTCTTTATTAATTCGTGAACTTTTTGTCGAATATTATAGATGTAAGTATGTTTTATAATCGTCTCCCCCACCACATCAAAAAAAAAAAAAATTTAAAAAATACAATGTAAATCACTGGGCTATTATCTATCACGTATAATATTATATAGAAACAGATTACTCGGCGCGGTATGTTCGGCCCGGGACCTTGAAAACAAAAATACTATGGAATGTACACAAAATGTCTAAAGCAATGACACCTACATATATATATATATATATATATGTATAGGTACGAGAGACTGTATAAAAAGAAAAAAAAAATTAACGATACGGAACGAGGAACCTTATAAACTCGAGCAGAGTGTTTTGTTTGTAGGGAGGAAAAAAAAGGCGACTACCGACTTTATTTTAGAAGACAAGTCGGGAAGGAGGATATATATATATATATGCATATGTATACATATGACGTGATTTCATTTATATCTGTACGCAACAATAGGCCATTGCAACCGAAAAGCGATTATAAACAGAGTATTATCAGTATAGTATTTTATCCCTTTTTGACGTGGTATAATACGCAAAAATCAACAAAAATATTGTACTAAACGTGCCTAGGTTTTCCCGTTTATTTGTAGAAAACTGCAAGGGGAAAAATTGTCCTCCTCAATGTACCGAGTATAGTTGAAAAATACAACAATAAGTTATTCAAATAATAAAAAGAAAAAACACGAGTCATAGTAGAAACCGATAAATCTATCGCTTCGCTTAGAATCTGCTATTAAAAAAAATTTTAAAAAATTGATAAACGAATATGAGCCGACCATATTATGCGTGTGCGTGCATTGACAGTTGGGTAGGATATGTTTAGACAGTGCGACGACCACCGCCGCTGCCGCCGAACACTTTTAAGGATACCCACAGGAACTAAAATATTATAATGATCGCGCACCTATAATATTATAAACGTACATATTTGTTATTGATATTACTTTGTATAGCCGATTTCCGACGATAAAATCATATTCCATAACGAATTATATAAGCGTACCATTACGGTGGTGTTTTTTTTTTTTTTGCAAGCCTTACGACACATAAATAATTTACAAGTTAAATTAACGAAAAAAATAAATCAATGCAAATACACTACATAATAGATAATACCAATATTATAATCTATGTAAACCTTCATGCAATTTAATTCATATTGGAATACATATAGGTAAATATAATATATGCATACCAGTAGATACCTATATTATGTATAATATTATTATTGCGATAAAAAAAAAAAATTGAAAATATTCAAAAATATTATACGCGGTTTTCGGAATTTTTTTTTTTCCTCCCGAAACGATTTTTACGTAGGTACATTATATTACCTTCGTAATAATATTATAAATGAAAATACGTTCTCAAGGATTTCGCGCATATATTACATCGAGTATTCGCGTGACTGATATTTATTATTTTTATTTATTTTTTTCTTCTTCTTCTTCTCGCCAACGAAGACGTTTTAATACGTTCAAGGCATCGGTTTTGCCGATACTGCTGCTGCTGTTGCTACTGTCGGTGGCGGAAAAAAAAAACACCGGACAAAGGAATTCGCATTAAACAGCGCAGTCGTCGCGCGTAACCCGACAAGGCAATCCCGACGACGACTACGAGACTCGTATATAATAAAATATAATAATATATTTCAGTTTGGACACGATCTTACGAACGTATATCGTTTCCTTCGTAGAAAAAAAAACCGTCCGACCGAAAAACTCGTCGTCGGTTCTCGTATAATATATTATTACGACCCGAAACGGTGGATGAGGGGGAGGTAGGGAGAGCGAAGCGATTTATAATTTATAACACGTATTAACACGTAATTTCTACGAAATTTCAAATTATAGCTTAAAATCGAGCGTCGTTATAACTCTTCGAAAAATTCAAAATAATCATTCTTGCGAAGGGCACAGGGTAATTGTCTGAATTCGAAAATTGTTCAGTGTAGCAGTTTTTTGCATTCAACATCGAACACCGTCAATATTTTTTAACCTTTTTTCACTGAATGGGACTCAGTCGGACGATACGACGTGATATCTCAAAACCGACCGAATGGATTATAACTGTCCTTCTTTTCCCACGTCCTTCATAACATAGTAGTAGACGTAAAATTCAAGGGTTAGTTTTTTTTTCTGTTGTTGCTGCGTCAACATTGTTTTTGCGAGGTCGTAGAAAAAAAAATGCTTATCTAATTTAATGTTTGAATCGCGCGTAGCTTTTTGATTAATATAATATACGAAGGATACTGCAGCAAACAAGTTAAAAATGCAGAATTAGTTTGGAATTTCATATTTTATCGAGTACCTATAAAGTTATTGGACGTTTGATAAATGATAATAAAACGAACCGTACGATTAAAATATTTCACAGACAAATATTATCGCGTTAGAAAAAATAAAATCAAAAATATATACCTATATAATTGCGGGGGAGGGGGCGTCGGCGGTCACGCACGCGTTGGTCCCCGTGCGTCGTCGACGTCGAATTTCCCATAAGGTCTGCTGCGTGTGCCGCCGACCGGATCTGTCTGACCGTAACCGGGGTTATGGTATTTTGTCGAGTTAAAAACGTGGGCATGATAAAATTATTACGTGTGACGTGTGCGTGTGAGTGTGTGTGTGTGTGTGTGTGCATCGACTTGGACCTATCGGCGCGTGAAAATAGAAGACCGTTTTTCGGGTTTGAATAAAATACGTGTACACGTATAAGCCTAAAAATAATACTGCGGCGAGACGGCCGTCCCGAGTAGCTCTCGTTAAGATCCGGAGGGGCGAATGACGGTCGAGGTTTTTTTCAAATATTTTTTTATGTTTTTTTTTCCTTCGGGAAACTCTTTATTTCGTTTTCCGGATACGATTGTGTTATAATATACACGGACGGACAGACGAATGTGTCGTTGCGGTCAGGTTAGGTCATGTACCGCAATATCTCACGTGTACGACCTAATAATATAATACGTATATATATTTACCCCCCCCCCCCGCCGCCAACCCCCCTCCCCTATATAAGCCCGTAAATCGGTCTGTACGACAATAAATTACTCGTCGGTTAACTTGTTGACTCTTGCGTGATTTTTCGTTTTTTTAAATAATTTGTCCTTAATCACGCCCTCTACATTATAACACAACTACGCGGATCGTCCGGATGTCACGGAGCATATCCGACTATTTTCCAAAACCTTTTGCTCTATAATCGAGCGTCCGGGATATAAATAGTTTGTTCTGACACGCGTCTCAAAGGCTCCTCTGAAGACTTTTCTCTTCGGTGACATTCACTCTACGCACGCGTTTCACGTCCGTATTACTGTTGCTGTTATTACTGTTGAAAAGTTTCTTCTCGATAATATATTGAATCGCGTTTAATATTATAATACGATCTTCGAAGCGAATAGTTTATAATTGTTAATTTTATTACTAAAAGCCGCTTTCGGCGATCCTATACGTGTCGTTCGATTTCTCGTCGAGCTCTTATCATTCATTATCGGGCGCTCTTATCGTTTTAATAACTTGATCCATTAAAATTCGTATATATTTTACCCGTATGTTATTATAACATTACAATAATATAACAATCGGTTGTCTACCCGGGGACACATTACTATAACACGGCTACTATTATTATTTTTGTTTTTTTTTTCTCAACCTGCACGGACGGGCGCGCGTGTTGTCGACACGTCTCCCGTCGGGTGTTTTTTTTTTTTTTTTTTTTTTTTTATTAGTTATTATTATTTTTTTTTTTTTCTTCACTAGTCGGAATTTGTGTGTTATTGTATACACGCGTGCGCACGAACATTGTACGCGGTCACTCGCGATAATTCTGTGGGGGACTACGACCACCTCGCGTTATCCGACGTATAATATACAACCAACCGTCACATTTTTTTTTCGAACGGATATGTCTTCTCCGACAACAATAAAAAAAAAAAACCCATCGATATCTACGGGGTACTATTTTTTTTTTTAATGTTGCGAGAAATGTATTGGTTTTGCAATGGTGTTTTTCTTTTTTTATTCTGTGTACAAAAATTCTACAAATTCTACCTGAAATCTTGTTCCAACGTATTAAGTGTAGCGCCTTTTCTAAAAGTAAATTTTACCTACTTGATACTTTGAGCAGATCATTTTTTTATTTTCCTATAGAAGTTTTCATAATAATTGAGAAAAAACATAGGCAAAACGGGAAAATTTACGAAAGTAATGCTTTTATTATTTTCAATTTTGTTTTTTTATTGTAATTTAGTTAAAAATATTCGTGATCTTGAAACTTAGACAGAATACTCATATTTGTTTTTTTTGGATGTGGTAATAAAATTTCCAAAAAATGTATGCCACTTTTGAGCTATTTATAGACATTTTAGTTCTGTGAGGTTTTACGCAATTTGTATTCGATAAAATTATTTGACATAACAGAAATGCATCAAAAAAAATTAAATTTTTTATGTAATATTATTTTTACATGAATTTTAATATCAAATTTTGAAGAAAATGGTAAATATTACGGCCTTTTAAACACGTATAACTGAATATCACTCCGAATCGTTTTTAATAGTCAATAATTTATTATTGCTCACATATATAAATTCAATTTCCTTCTATAATTAACTTCCCAACTTCTCACTTACAACAGTGGCTTAGGATAGTATTTGGGTAAATACAATGCTTCGAAATGTTTAGGTGCGATAAAATGTAATAACTATCATCGTGTTTATCGACAATTCCAAAATACATTTATACGACTTGTTTTTTTTTTTGTATTAATTTTATTGTATGGTTTTGCACGAGTCGACTGTCTCACCTGATGCAGTAATACTAAAAACAACAAAAACGTTTATCGTGAACAGCTTTTACACAATAATATTGGTATTAAACAGCTATACGCATACGTATAGAAAGTCACAAACTAGCTAGTGAGTGAATATTGAAATATTATGCGTAGGTGCACATTTGCACGCCATCTGCAGTGTACCTGACACATATATAAAAAAATATCAGTTCGCGGCTTAAATCCAATGCACTTCAAATCAACAAAAGACACGTTAAAACGTCAAAAAAGCAATAATTATAGAAGGGTTTAATAGCCCCACCCCCCTCTAAAGGCTTTAACTGATTAAATACAATTGTCTAACATTAAAAACCCGATTAACACAAAGTAATGTTTTTTACATATAATAAATTAAAATTACTTTATGTTAGTCGATTTTGTATAGTATTAGAAAATTGTACTCAATCAGTAAGAGCCGTTAGGGAGGGGACTTTTAAACTCATTTACCACTTTTACTTTTTTAAATGGCTTTTTGTGGATTTTAAGTGCATAAAGCTCGAGTACTTAAAGAAAACAAATAAAAACAATGGTTGATGAATTTCGTTCGCGATACTGACCACGCAGACGTCATAACAATATTACGCAGTCATTAATGTCTCACCTTGTGTTACATTATAGGTAATAACTCGTATTAATCGTTAAACAATAATAATCCGTTTGAGTGGTAACGACGGGAAATTAAATCGTGTGAAACTTGGCTATCAATTCGTTTTAATGGCAAACGCGTTTTACGTTATTATAATATATTTTATGTAGGTATGTTACGTGTACATATCCGGAAAACGAAACAATATAATATTTCGTTTGACGCGTTGGCGGGAGATTTAATATTTTTTTTTTTTTTTTTTACTCCTCGCCTTTAAAAGTATAGTATATTATTATTATTATGAGCAATCGCAACAGCAGAAATGTGTCCGGACAATGTAACGTAGGTATATTATAATATTTAAATACGGCTTTAGCTAAATAATAATATAAAATAATGAACGGTATAAATTATGTACATTGACTGCGATCAGACTTTAACCGAGTGCGTTCGTAAAGAAACCGATATATGCATATATATATATATATTTAAGTAATGAGAAATTTATTACCATTATTATTAATTAGAGCTTCCTGTTTTACGTGTACACGTACATTAATGTATTCACGTATTTCTCGTTACATATACGCATCTTCACTTAAACACGGATAGTAAATTCGCGTGTATTAAGTATACATGCACGTGAATGCGAATTTTCCATTCAGTTGTACACGGACTTCGTGTTCAAGTATACATTTTATATTACGTTTTCAATCGTGACCTCTATTGATACTTTTCGGGTTTATTCGACCTCGATGTCTCACAAATAATCTTCCGCCAAAATCATCTAAATGATTCGACTCATCCCCTCAAGGTTTAACGTGCTTCTTTTTTTTCAACTGCGTCTTTTCGCCTCGTCCTTTCCCAAGATGTCTCATTCCTCTATTGGGTTTTGTTCCGACGTTGTCCGCAGTAGTGACCGGTGTTAATAGTTTCTATTCGTGCACGTTTGGCCAGCTGCAGCCCGTCACAGTTTTCCTGGTTTTTCAACGATCTCTAAAATATCGGTTTCTACAAACGTTATCTGCAACGTTACATTCCCCTTCGTCTCCGATCTCCTCTGGTCACGTCATAAGAAATAATAATATTCTTTAAACTATACTAATCTGCAATTTATTTTTAATATATACTAGTCGTGTCCATCTATCGTGATAGCCGATAGGTAATGGTAATGATATAATATGTACATCGTTAAGAAACCGTCGGCGCTTTTAATGACGGTCTATTTATATTGATCAAGATCGGATCTATATAGTATATATTTACGGTTAGGACACTTAATTACCATAAACGAAATTGGGGGGGGGCTAATTGTTCATTTTTTTTTTGTATTTTTTTTTGATCACATTTATCGGTTTCTTCATTTACAACTAGAAAAGTACTTAAACGTGTAATTTCGATTTTGATAGTACAATCAGATTTAACGTAAACACACGCAAAACAAATTTTTAAAATTTAAAAAAATAATTCACTGCCTAATAAGTAATATTACACATCAGTCACGAAAATGAATGAAATACACGGTTCTGTCAATAATTTTTAATCGTACTATTTTCATAGACAATAATATCGTATATCATTATTATGACGTAATAAAATTACATAGAAAACTGTCTACGCATTCACACGAACATCCGGTTAATATAATAATGCCTACCTAATATTTTATTATTATTATTATTATTTTTTTTACATTGTTATTATAATATTATCACATTGTTTGGTATGTTATACTCAGGACGTTCACGTTAATCTTAACACAACATCATCGGGCATCATGACAGTTGCTTGTATGACGAGAGGATTTTTTTTTTTTTAATTTGTTGTAATGGTTTTATATATATGAAAACTGTATAGGAGACGAATAATTAGTCGGCATGCGCTGTGTCGTATCCATAATATACAGATACGAAAATAATATCTTTTAAAAAGAGATAACGTAAAATAAACAATTTTTTTTTCACGTTCTATATACGCATATTATTATGATTTTCGTTAATTTGTCTTATTTATATTGACTAGTTATAGATAAGACTCCGAGTATATTCTTCGCTAGTAAGAGGACGTGATATGCACGCGTTGTCTCCGTCTTACAAACGAACGACAAAGCAAATACGCGTTCAGCGGGAACAACTTTGGGCTATTAGTTTTAATATCAGAGTGAATCGACTCATATTAAGACATGAACACTATCTGTGCTACGTTTACGCGATGTATTAATTTCCAAGCGAGATTTTAACGTATCATTCAATAATTACGATATTTCGCACATTCGTCGAATTTCTATTAAAAATGTAAATATCGAACAAATAGCAGATAATGTTGCACAGATAACGTTTGACAATAGACCAACAGAATTTTTTATTCAATTCGCCAGATTAAATTCAAAATCTATTTACTATGCGCTGCAGGTTATACTAACTGTATATGATTCTTAAAAACTTGCTAATGTGTTTGTATTATGACTATTTACGTGCAACTGTATTCCCGCGTATTCCAGTAATTTTAACATTTTCGTTATTTGTGTTTGTATTTTTCCATTACCCAGTTATGACCTTAAATAATAGTATATGAAATTAAGTAATCGAGAGTAAAATTTGACAAATTACGGGGAAGGGGGGCTAACTTCATGACTACCTAAAACTGCCTCAGTAAGCGGACAGTAGATTTGGGATACTCGTCGGACCTAATTTTCTATGGCCGCGATCCAATGGTATTGTACTTACGATAAATCATAAATCAATGCGTTCCACAGAAAAAACAAGACAAGAGATGATATTATTTCTTGTTTTCTTCCCAGATACCCTACTTTTCGCTTGTGCGACTGATATTTCGTTTGCGACCTATCCCGCTAGAAGTTTTATTAACTAGGACTTTTAGATTCACCATAGCGGTGCGGGCCGTCACGTCATTGTAACGATAGGTAGGCATTATGTAAACGCATAATATTTATATAGCGGCCACTTAATTGCAAAACTGGAAACCGCACTCGTCAATAATCAATCGTGATTCTATAGAACGAAAAAAGAAAATAATAACAATAATCGGACTTTATTATCGACAATAATGACGTTTATTTCCTAATCCATCAATACCATACAGACACTGCGTTGCGGCAACCGCGACGATGAGAAAGCAAAAATATAAAAAAAAAAAATCCGTTTGAAGTTATTGCCAACAATTTTAAATATTATACGCGAGCGTGTTTTAGGAGCGATGATGAATAATTCCGAACGATCAATATTCCCCCGCGAGATTTATGACATTTTACCAAAGCGGGAAACGTTTACATACATAGGTAGGTAGAGATTTTTATTATTATTATTATTATTATGTATACATTGATCACCGCCCTAATCACCGCCGCGTTCGTATAGCCACGTATATTATTAGGTAGGTAAGTATTTTTTTTTTCCTTTTAAACGCGGCTTCTATAATAACTTTTAACGCACTCATTATACAGCTTGCACTGCGGACGGATAATTGAGGGTGTATATTAACTGCGCGCGTTCGTATAGATGCGTGCGACAGAAAAAAAAAATAATAGCCAAATACCTTCCTAGCTAAATAACAATATTAAGGAATAGAATGCTTTTTTTTTTCGGAATTATTTTTTTATACACAAAACGTTACAAGGACATAGGTATATCGTAAGCGACGGATGTAACTGAATAGTATAATAACGATGATAAAACAATAATAAGGGTATAATAACGATTCGCGAAGAAGATCGTGATATTTGGTCGTGTGACCGACGACCTGATTTCGGGTGGAACGAAAACGAAACCGTTCGATAACGTGTATTAATAATACTTTTCGACCCCAAACGCGAATAGCTGTGCATGGGTAAAAACACCTACATTTTTTTTTGTGGAATCAAAGGACTCATGTTCGGATTAGGTGGAATGGGTCCAGGTGGACCACGACCCTAGGGCATCAAGACTGGAGGGGCTCCAGTATTTATCACGGTACTACTAATCATATACGATATTTATCTATAATTGTTTAATGATTAACTTTTTATTTTTTGATATTTGATCGATTTTAATAATGTTTGGAATAATGAAGGAAAAAATCATCCGTGGGACTACATTATCGACTTTTGTCGAACACGTGTTTTTTGTAAAATACAAAAACAACAAACGCACGCCGTCAAAAACCGTGCACCCCAAAATATACTATTGTATTTCAATGGGCACATTTGAATTTCAAATATCTCTAAGAGTAGGTGCTCGCCTCATATATATGTTTACTATTGAAATAAAATTTCTGTTTTATAAACATTCCGTGATTTAATGAATAAGCTTGTTATTATATACTTATATATTATATTGTTCGAGTTTTTAATAATATTCAGTTAAAATGTGATTTTTAACATACCTATAGGTATGTGTACCTTTCAAAATGCGCAACTAAATTAAATATGTAGATTTTCAATTATCACGGTATTTTCAAGAACTTAACAGTGTAATCAAATTTTACAATTTAAATCAATCAGTGACGTATTTAAGAGGAAAGATCAGATACATCTCCCCTCTTGATCTTTTAATAACTATTTATACGAATACCTAAATTACTATTATTATTCTATGCATTTTTCGTAATTTCTGTACGTACACCGATATTATTACAACATATTATAGTCTTTGTCAGGATAATGAAACCAAAATGTTTTATTATTATTAGTTATTTCTTTTTTTATATAAAACCGTTTTCCTTTGTTATTAACACTTCCGTCGCGGTGCATTTTTAGTTGCTAAGTGCAGTTTAGTTTTACTGTTGTAAAATATTACAACAGTTTTACACCTTTCCTCCATTACATAGAGGTACATACGTAGGTACCTAAGACGGCGGCCATGTCGGTACCCGTGCGCACACCTTTGGTCTCAATGTTTATGTTGATTTTCTATACCCCCTGCAGGCTGAAATGTATCTCTGTACAGGTCAGGTACCTGCCTATATAAAACACGACTTTTCGAATGTATCGCCCTAATAAGATTTTGGCCAATTTCCAATCCGATTTATCAGCCGCCGACGCCATTTGCCGGACGTATATTATTATTATTATTTTGCACTCTCTCCTCCGTACAAGAAAAATAATAAAAAATTATCATAATTTTTTTCTTCTTTTAAATGCGCACGGCGATAAATAATAGTGATAATTAATAATATTACGTCCGTGACCAACGGCGGCGCCCGCTACTGTATTTTGATCGGAATTTTAATTCAAAGCTATTTAAGAGGTATTTTACTCGTTATTGGTATTATACTCATATTCGTGATCGCTGCCTATATACAATCTAACCTATAATATCTCCTTTTTAGTACCGGTATATAGTTAAGGATGCTGGATACAGTTAGGGGCAAAATGGCCAGTCTGGAAATAGGAATTTTCCAGATTGCCTGGATCATATTATGGCCTAGTGGCCTGATATGTGTGTCCATAATATTTTACTTACAGTATTATTTAAAATTTAGTAAAACGTTATACGAATACCAAGACACATATTATAATCTTATTTAAGTAGGTATCTATTGTTTTTTTTATGCATAAATGGTTTAAAGTACCTACTAAATTAAAATGGATATTGAAGAAAATAATTTTCTGAAGTTTTTGGCGGTCGAAACTCCACCACCCCCTCTTTCGCACAATAAACCGAATAATTTTATAATTCATAATTTTTACAAATTCTATATAATATGTAGTAGCTAATTATTATAGTTTGATCATTTTTTTTAAAAACTCCATATATTTCCTTGTAATTTTGGTTAAAAAATTCCTACGTCGTGTACTTCACCCATTTAGTATTGATATACCAAATATCAAAAAAAAGCCTAAAAATTTGCTTGAAACTCATAGACCACTCCCCTCCCTAAATATGAATCCTGGTTGTGCCACTAAGGATCGAGTTCATTTCATATATAGTTCTCAACGTGAGCAAATTTTAAAAACGAATGAATATAAGACTTCGCACAAAGTTGGGAATGTAGAGAGGAAATTTAATGTACATCTGTACGTAAAGATTAATCGTTGCTAACGATTTTTAACCGAGTTCGGTAATTCGTGTTTTGAAAAGATCGTACGATACATATAAGACACTACACTCGAATTCGGAGCGAAATTCTGGTAGAAAAAACAGGAAAAACAAAAATATAATACAACAACATCGTTGTAAAACCAATACTACATTCTTAGCTACACTCAAAACCTAAAACATACCAAGATCTGAACGCATCTGCTCGTCCAATATTTTTAATGGCATATATTACTTTTATATTAGGTGATTTTTTTTTTTTAAATTTTTTGAAACTCATTACGCTCCGAATCTAAAACAACAAATTAAAATGATATGACTTCAACACGCGTGTCGATGTTTGATATCGTACTGTCTAATATTATACGCATAAAAACACACGCAGAACACATTATTTTGATACATTATCCCGACGTCGTGTCAGCTTTGTAATTGGTTATTTTTTTCGGTCAATGTCATCCGGGCTTCCGTCAACGGCGACGTCGGAATGCGTCTCTCGTACGCTCGGCGAGGGATGCATGTGTGTGAAGCCTCCGGGGATGTTGGTCGTATACTATTATAATATTATCTGTGTGAGTGTGTGTGTGTGTGTGTGCTTCTTCAATTGTGTGTAACGGTACAAAAAAAAAAAAAAAACGTTGGCGGCCGGACAAAACGAACGACGACGCCGCGCGCCGGGTTTATAAACACGTGGACAAAGGCGGAAAATCTTGATAAACGATCTGCGGGGCGATTTTTTTTCCTCTTCCAGTAGTTAACATCACCGCACGTCTATATACTCTATACAGGTATATAGGTAACCCGGTATATACCTAGCTACCTACGTATACATAGGTACGCACTGCGATGGCCTGTGCATGTTTGTGCCGTGTGAACTTGAGAATATTATACACTGTGAGGAAACCGAACAAAAGCCAAAGACTTCGTCAAAACGACCTGCGCTATCTGCTGTTGCTGCCGTACTCTGGCCATTAATGCGCGTCCGCTTTTTAAAAAATAATAATAATAATAAAAAAGATAAATGACAGACAGTCGGAGGAGAAAACGAAACGCATTATACATAATATACTCTTACACATGCACACACACACACACACATACGCTTATATATACAAATAATAACAATAATAGTACGTCACGATAAAAAAAAAAAATGACTGTATTTTTTTTAATACTATTATTATTGTACATACTACACTCGTTTTCTTACGAGTACTTTAACGGACGATAAACGTTGCAGTGCAGAAATCGTTAGAAATATTAATAATAATAATTGTGTAGGTGGCTATACCTGCGACATTACATTATAATATACTATTTATAAGTACTTATACCAGCCACAGATACATAAAACAACTGTTAGATAGCCGACTATATTATAATATGAGTAAACCTAACTCTCCGTATGCCATACACGCAAAAAGACAAAATATTTTAACGATTAACGTACGAATTATTTGTTTACGCTATGAATCAAGTGATAAATACTCGTATGAAAAATATTGATAATCAGGCACAATTTAATACTTTCATATCATCACGATCGAACAAATATTTCGTAGGTTAATCGATACAATTTGCCTTTTAAGTATAATATGGATCTTCAGACCTTTTATGAGACTTATCACTTTCCGCCGGATCATGATAAGTGATAATAACATAATCTAACATAACCTCCCCCTCCCCCCAAAAAAGTATTTACTATTCAAGTTCAAATTTAATAACGGTCCTGAGTGTAAACACTACGAATTTAATATCATCGAATTGCATAAATGCGCAGCACTAGTGCATTGATGCACAAAATTGTTAACTTTTCTAATTCAAAATGAGACCTACCCGGAGTGAATTTCACTTTTTACCGTTTTACCGCTAACTTTAGTGGTGTTTGAACCACTGGCGGTTTTTTGGTTTACGCTCAGGACGTTGAACTCCCTTGAGAGTTTGTACTAGTTTTTTGTACTTTGGTTCGGCCGGTTTTTTTTTTCTTTCCTCATCGCCCGAGAAGAAGTGAGACATGTATGGGATTCTATCATAGGCACAGTAAAATATCTAGTCGTTTCATATAATATGTTATTTCGGTACATTTTTGTATTATTATAGACATATAACGATCGGTTTTTGTTTAAAAAAACCTACGTGTGTATACATCAATAATGATTACTATTCCCTACTGTGTATCTGTAAGACGTGTTGCTGAACTATTATAAATCGTGTATAGTAACAATCAATGTGTAGGTATTTAATAAAACGTTATTATTTTGAAGTTCACGCCGTACATCATGATGCATTCATACGCCCAGTCTACCATAATATTATTATTAATATAAAGCATTATTATTATTACTTTTTTTTTTTTTTTGAAAGGGTTTAGTCGTTATATATGTATATTTTTTTAAAAACAAAATTAACGATTGATATAGATTAAAAAAGAGTTATTTATAATTTTCCGAGTATTGAACCGTTTAACGCATATAAAAACATTGACTTTAATATTATTATTATTCATCGTACATGTGGTCTATCGTCGTCGTGTACAAATCACTTTTTCAAGGTCAAATCGAATACATTATTTTTTTCAGAAGAACTATCGTTGAGACGTACACATATTATTATTATCATATAAGTATATGATATGATAGTAGCAAAAATTGACATAATCTATTCAAAAAAAAAAATACATATATATACATTTATAAAAAAATATATGAAGTTAAAATGATGATGTATTTGTTCATACCAAAAATCGCAGTTCATTGAACGCGGCGGTTAAATACATAATTATAATTATTAATAATTTCAATACCTACGATTTCTGAAAAACAAAAAGAAACCGTTTAAACGTTACAGGATGGTATAAGTGAATTGAGAAAAAAACAGGTTTTTGGTTTTGTTATAATAAATTTAAAAAGTATAATATAAGTACATTTCGACTACCTATAGTCAATTAATCGTAATGATTTATGATTTAGACTATAGGTCGAAATCGTAAATCATTTATGGTAAATATTAAGTTGGTATGGCTTTGATAAACCTCGTGTAAAATTGTCAATGTTGGGTTTTAACGATTCTATCCGCAACTGTGGAAATGGTCTAGATATAAAGCAATTATAAATATTTGGTAAAAATTACAGGTCTCGGCGTTAATTTTTACTTGATTACACAAGATTTCTAACTGAAAAGCCGTTCGCAGACTGAACAAAATTACATATTATACCGTAAAGATAGTAAAAACAGTACATTACTCGCTTTGGTCAGAATCTTAAATAACCTTAATATAAATCAATAATTATTATTTTCGACATGACTATATTATGTGTTTGAGTATTGTGCAAAACGCCAATATCGAAAAATATTGTACTGTCGAAGGACACGAAGATAATACCTACATGTAGGTATATACGATTGGACAGAGTATATATTGCTAACATTTCTCGACAGTTTTAATTCGTTAAGAAATATACTTTTTTTTGCGATTAAGACGCGAAAGGAAAAACAAAGTAAGATAGGTTCTATGTATATATATATATATATATATGACTACTATAATAGCGGCCGTATACGGATTTACGGTACTATATTGTGTTACTATATTTTTTGACTTCATGATTTTGTAAAATGTAAATTTACGACAACGACGAATGATGTCTAAATACGAGAACGATGATCGTCATCGTTAAAATAAATAACATAACATTATAATGGTATAGGTGTACAATAGTCATTTTCGCTTGTTCTACTTAAAAATAATATCGTCTATATACGTATATGAACGACAAAGTGAAATATGAGTATTGAAAACGTTACAAACGTATTGTTGTGCATAATAAATATTTTGCTTATAAATCATATACGGGCGTAAAAACGGATTGAATATTGTGTTTTGTTGATTTTAAATAGCTACGGGGAATCTGCACATTATACACCTACTTACAGTGCCTAAAATTTAAGTAATTTGCCCCCACTCTTGTCAACCAAAAAAAATCTATAAGTCAAGAAACCGTGCAGAAACTCTCACGTACTGTCTCCGTTTTACAAACGTACGTAGCAAATTCGCGTTCAGCAGGGACAACTTTCTGCTATTAGTTTTGATATTAAAGTGAATTGATCTAGTATCGAACATACAGACGTATTATCTGTGCAACGTTTGCGCTATTATTTCGATGTTTTAATTTTCAAGCGAGATAATATTGGATTATTGGTACAAGTACTTTGGTCGATAGAAGACGAGTGGCTAATTTTAATTTTCTCAGACGATTAATGGATGGCTACCATTAAATCTCCTATATTATTCGCTACCATTTAAAAGTCCTATTTATTTATACCCGTCACAAATATAAATTATTTATACATATATTCAACACCGATTGTTCAGACAACCAGCCAATATACGGTGATGCGTGTATAGCATATAGGGACATATATGCACATGATTTCAGGCCCTGTATAAGTATACTTATAACAATAATACTACAATATACTACAGGAATAAAAACGAAAGCGTGCACAAATTATGCACGGACAAGAAATACAAACAGTTTAAGTACGTAATAATATACTGTATTCTCTGTAACAGCGTACTTTAAAGATCGTGTGTTATTGTTCGCATCTTTCACGAACAATTAATTCTCACAATATATATAAGTATTATTTGCGAACCAAAATACAAATAAATATCGCGGGTGTATAATAATATACAGTTGACGGAAATTTGTAAGTATGAGAAATCTGCACCGACGGCGGCGTGTACTAATTCAACAATTCGACGAAAGTCGACGTACCCGTGCGTATTTCCATACTTACGAGATCCACGACTGAAGAGGGCTGTACAGGATCTGCCTACGTGAACTCTAAAAATCAAATTGTATGAAATATATTATATAGGACATTGCAAAAACGATTCTGGCCGGAATAGTTTTAGTCGAGGTAACTGACATCGGTAATCGACAAAAATAAAACCGACGTATCGACGAGATATTTTATTGTCAGAATTTTGTTTTAAAAATTGTACAGTAATCCATGTCGTAAATCTGTACAGACACTTTATTCAAATAACAAGTAAAGTCTAATCAAAAGTCCGCACATGGCAATGCGAAACATCTTATCGAATTAATATGATAATAATATAGTTCAAATTAACATTTAGCATAATACACCGTTTTCCGTAAATTCGTTCCGTAAGTTTAAATCGAGAATAATACACGTACGACGCGGTCTAAGTAGAAATACTACTGCCTACGATAGTTGTATGCCTTTCATAAAATTCGTAAATATTTACATAATAATATGCTACAACGTTACCTGCAATAATGCCGGTGTAAAAATTTGCTTTTCGAATCCATTTAAACGGTAAACGTATACATTATTATTATGATATTTGTACAATATTTACGACATACAAACTTTTATGGAGACTAAACAAAAATAAAAAACCAATACTTATTCAATACGTCGGAGCCCATCAAAAGACATACAGGTAATATAGGTGTATGGCTACGCTAGTTGTTTTAACGTTCGAGTAAACGTACGTAATAGAGACGTATTTCGGTCGATATGTTAACAGTAAAACGGGCTACGTTTTCTCAACAACAGGCTATGTATGATAATGCACTTTAAAAACCGATAAAAAAAATGTATCCCAAAAACTGTATACTGTCTCATCATACACTATAAACATTGTAAAAACCGATTGAACTACGCGTGAATTTTCACCGGGTATACACATATTATTATAATCGTACAATTCGAATTCGATATTTTACTATGATATGGATACTGATAAAATCTTTGGTAAGAACGACGATATATCTGAAAATAAACGATTTCCTAATATCGTCCCCGTCGTGCGATCCGTCGCTAAACGATTTAAATATTTAAATTCCCTTTTTTTATTCAGTTCTGATCTTAATCAAGAATTGCGTGTTAAGTGATTTATAAATTATTTTTATCGCTTGGACAATTATTTTTCTTACGTAAATTGAGATGAAACGAGGCGTATTTTTTTCTCGGTCACTTTTTTCCCGGCGAGGACGATACATAGAAATAATTATACAACACTTTACACCGATACACACGCACGTTTTGTTTAAACTAAAGTATTCAATCACGATTAATCAATCCGCATCTTTAATAAGTTATATAGCGAGAAAAAATCGGAGCATTTTTACTAACCGAAAAAATTATTGTCTGCGACGAAGAAGAAAACACATTTTTCTGATAAATACTACTATAGCATTTTTGTTGGTTATTTATAATTCGAACAAAGAAAAACTAACGCGATAAATGTTATTTTGCTACGACATTATGCAATTTTTTCTTTTGTACTCGACTCGCCCACGTTCGTAACTTTTACATAAAAATAAATGGTATTGTTACAAACGAAAAATAATTAGAACTCAATTAACTCAAGCGTTTATGAGCGCCCATTTAGAAATGTAAAAAACATACTATATGATTATTAATCGAGAGCTATGCAATTGTGCATTATGTTATATTAAATGGGTTGTTTTTTTTTTTTTTTTAATAATATTAATGATTTCAATTGCATAGTCATAATCGTAATTATAATAATATGTTTGTCAATTAACGCGATTCTAATAGTATATGGAGGGTGGTTTTTTTTTTTCGGTATCTATTAGAATCCGTTCGTTGGTCGTCGTCTCGTACAGTATTCGGGAAAAACAAAATAATAATTTATGTAGATAAAATGATAACATATTATATTCTCAAACTTTTTGATATCATCATATTTGAGTCAAACACCGCATCGGTAGGATTATTCACGAGCCGCGCCGGTATACCGCTCAATACCTAATACCTATTACATTGTTTATTTTAAAATTAATGGTTTTACCGATACTTTTATTTTTATTTCGAGTTCAGAAGTCAGAACGTTTCCGTATTTTTGACTGCAGTTCGTAACCTCCACAATGTCGTACGCAATAATAAAGGGACGGATTTTGTAATATTTGCGTTACGGATTTTTTGTAGCACTTTTCGCGGACCTTCAAGTGTGGGCGGCGTTCGAATATAGTTATTACTCCGTAATATTTTATACTCTCCTCGTATCCGTACTAAAAAGCGAAATATCTCGTCAACGGGTCGACGGAAATTGAAAATGTCAAACACTGAAAATTATTTAAAATTTCGTATGTTTGTGGCATTTATCATATTATTACGTTTTTTTTTTTCGAAAATTAAACTGGGTGTTTCTCCATCGGGAATAAAGGTGCGAACAAATTACGTCAACGTGACATTTTAGAATAAACGATTCCAAAATGTTTTTACGTAAGTATATATATTTTTTTTTTTTTTTTTGCAGAAAATTACTTATTTCGCGGACGATGCAATCCAGAATATTATGACTGTAAGGCGAATTTCGGAAAACCGGTTGTACCTATATACGAATACAAATAATGCACTCCACTGGTAGGTATCTGATATCTGCGGGATTCGGAAAACGAAAAAAATTACGAACGTTTGGAATTTCGTTAAGTATATTGGTAACCTCGTCGTCATATATTGTTATGTAAATCCCGCATTTCGGTTGCGCAACGTGAAAAGATTATTATTGTACAGACGGCGGTGGCGACGGAAAAGGAAATGTGAATAATTTCGATAGGTTTACAATAATGTTGTATTATATTATTATAATAACGCATTAAAATAAAATATATTACGCCTAAATGTAATATTATGTTTTTTTATTTTTTTTATTTAAGATAGACGATGTCATGCACACACGTGTTGTGCAACTGCAGCAGCATTCCGTCTGTCTGGCGCCTATGTCTCGAGACCATCATCATTATCATCACCATAATCATAATCATAAGCGTGTGTATATATATAATACAATATTTTTATAGCACGTAAAAAAAAATATATTGTACACCGTGAAATATATTACTATAATATTATCGTAATAAATTCGTTTTCTAATATACCTAATGTTGTACATATTATCATACCACTCGGGTGTAACGAATGGGAGATACCTGTTAAAAATTGGAATATTTGAACGCGGCGATATCATGTCTATAGATCTTTTAGATTCTAAACGATAACATATTTTGTTATAGGAACCAAATGGCTATTTACAATATGACGCGAGTTTTGTTTTTACTCGAGTTTACGTTTATAATTGTTTCAGCCGTGCAGAAATGCCAGAAATAATTAAATGAACTTGAAAATGAGGTTCGTCAAGAGTCTCATTCGGTTGTTGAAAAAGAAAAAAAATCGAGCGTAATGGAGAAATTATTATTTTTTTTTTGATAAGAGATAATTCAAAACTGTACGTTTAATCGAACTGCGCTCTGAATAGTTTTTCGTCAAGCGATCGACACTATCGTGTCGCGCACAGATATAAATTAAATTAATTTGTGCATCTTGCCTTCCCGACGTTCCACCTACAAAACTCGAACACCCGTCAATATTATCAACGTTTTTATTATTGTTATTTTTCAGTTGCAACATCTTAGATTTTTAACCTACGGCAAAGAATGACGATTGTCTAAGCATTTATTTTTTTTTCATTTGGTCCGTGAAATTTGTATTTCGGAAATTTTGGCCTAATCATCGATATTGTATATACTAATATGGATTCTGGTAGCAAAATCTGTTTAGCCGGTGCATTGGAAAGGTCAATTATTTGAATTTTTCTTGTAGCCTTTCTAATAATCGAGATGGGGGAAAGATCGCGGAAAAAACGGGAGCATATTATACGCAATACTGTTAGTTCGGTATTTGTTTCATTTTGCATATAATTCACTAAAAAGTAATCGGAGAGACTTGATATTTTCATTGAATACAATTTATTTATAAAATACTATTACTTTATTTACACGATTTTATGAAAATTCCGGGGTTTTTCCAGCTATTTATTGTTGAGTAATTTTGTTTTCTGGTTTTATGCGGATACAATTTATCTTTATTTTTCCTTACGTTCCATGTGTAAATTTATTGTGAAAACACGAACAATTGAATTTTAATTAGACAATAGTCGTTACAAATTGATCAATACAATATGTTCATTTCAATTCTATCAAAATCGATTTTTACCCGAATTGTGTTTGGAATGGTTCTTTGTTGTTTTCCCTGCACGACTGCGATCGCAATCATCCAACTCGTATTTTTTTTCCCGTTAATAGGGTTTTTTTTTTATCGTCGATTTATTCCTTTTCATTTCGACCTTCGCGCGGGACCTTATCGTGACCTTAGACTGCTGCGCTGCAAGAATTTAATTAATCGACCGTGCCATATTTGATTCTGTGCCGCGTGTGCGACGAAACCGATGACGAAGCACCCTGCAGAAGCGAGGAGACGATCGTGATACACATCTGTCTCGAGTGAAGAGATTTCACGGTATGCAGGTATACCACGTTCCGAAAAAAATAATAATATAAAAGTATATACAAAAAATTACAATCCGTAAAAATGCGAGGGAGCAAAATCGACCGCGAAAAATGTACCGATAAATTTGAATTTTATGGTCCGGACCGCGGACCAAATCGCATCTATATATCCGATATTTGCATTTTTCGATCATCTCCTTAACGAGTCATAGCTGCAACAGTAATAAACTAATAAATAATCGAGTATTGGGTGTTTTGTTTTTTTTTGTATCGAACAATTCATCTATTGATTTCAAAACACGAGTACAAAAGCGTATATATATATATATATATATATGTTTTTTGTTTCGTTTTTTGATCGCAGTTTTAAAACTCGAGTGCAACCGGATGTAACAATACGAATTATTTTGTATATTATATTTTTACTTTATACGAATGAGCTTTCTAAAATAACGTACTTTAATTTGTAATAAATCTACGTACACATAGCCTACTGAAATCCATATTAATATTGTTATTGTTATATCGCGACCATTAATAACGGCCGATCAACACGCAACGAGACGTACCAAACGTCGTGCGATACGATATTATTGTACACGGGGTTCCAATAATAACAATAATAATAATTGTATTGTCAAAAATACCCGGGCTCGTCGATTTATTCGTCCGCGATTCGTGATTCGTCGAGTTTATAACGTACTAACGTTTTTTTTTTTTTTGATTTTATAATACGTGGGTATATATGTATACGAAAAAACAAAAATAAAATCGAAAACGTACGTACAGAATAAATTATTGTCGTCCCTATATACGGACCGCGTTGTAAATGATGATAACGGATCGTTAACATTGATCTTCTTCGCGCGTATATACCTATTACCCGGTTTCGGGTTATGCAACAAGTCGAATGTGGGTAGCTCCCCTCCCCCGAATGTCTACGGTCCGTCCTATTTTTTTTTTCATTATAACCGTCGTATAATACAATATTGTTATATATCGTTGTGTCGTCGTCTGTCGATATTATACCCGGTGCGTTTTTGAAGGTTAGTAAATAAAACATTTGAGATAACATCGGATTTTCTGGTTTCTCCTCCCCCACCCCCTTAACAACTGTTTATAGAAAAAAAAATATTATACAAAACCTTAAACGCATATATTATTATTAGTATATTTATGTTTACTTCGGTTTTTATACACGACAATAATAATAAAAAAAAAAAAACCGTATACATATAACGATAACGTTCATTAAAATTCCATTATATTTAATGTGACGTGATGTATAATAAAAAAAAAAAAAAACCCAAAACAACGAATAATATTATGTACAAACGGTGGACATGTCAGCCGTACATAATTTTTTTTTTTTTTTTTTTTACAATATATTTATCGATTTATAATTTTTTTTATAATAATACCTACGCGCCTATTGCGGTATTATATACGGATTTACGAATAAATTGTAATCCCGTAATATATTATATTACATATAGTAACTCAAAACGAATATATTTGTAATCTTTATCGAATTTTTCAAATCCCTCGGACCGTGTATACCTGTACACGACATTTTTTTTTTTTTTCGGAATAATTTAATAGTATCCCACGCATACAAATTCCGGATATGCTCAATAATTTAACCGTATATAATAACATAATGCGATATCCTATATTATTATGTACCTATGTAACGACCGAACATCGTTATTGTTAGACTGAGATTTGCATATAGAAATACTCGAATTCGGGAATCCGACAAGATCCGATGATGTTATCTATTATTATTCTAATATATAGTATGTCCTATATGGACAAATTTAAAGCGACGGGATAATGTATTCATTGTACGATGTAGAAAATGCAAGTTATAATAAATATTATTGCATAATATACCTATATAATAGCGTATAATTTATATAGCCGTGCAGTAATAAATTTATAATTTTTACGGTAATTATTTCTACGAGATGACAAAAAAAGAAAAATCTACGACGATTCAGTTCGAGAAAAAAAAAGGGCGGTAGACGGACGAACCGGCCGAATAATTAGTATCGCAACGAAATATCGAATTCGATTTTTAGCCAAGAAGCGCGTAAAAATCTTGACAGTTATAATTTGTACATCAATATTAATAGGTTTGTTATCTTTGCACCCGTCTTCACTTCGGGTTTTCCTTTAAACGTATCGTAGGGACGATTAGTGTGACGTCATTCTATGTGATAACAATCCTTATCGTCGAGTATGATTGGACCCGAATCAAAACAAATAAACATATACACGTAAAGTAAATTTCAAGTTTTTATATTCTACATTTTAAGCGCATAGGCAGATATTATTCATTTCATTGCTAAAAACATTCATTTGAGCAACTGTTATTATTATTTTATAGCTTCTTATATCTGAATAAAATATAAACGTTTGTGTGTTTTTATAGTGGGACTATTAAATTGTGCAGAACCAAACGATCCAAATTGTTACTGATAACACACTGATTAGAAGAACATGACGTAAGCGCTAATCGTTTCGATTGTTTATTATTTCCGCAAGATAAATGCTGATAATATTGTTGTGTTTATAATAACGGGAATGAAAAGCCATTTAATCCCGTATTTTTCGTACCTACACTACTATTACTATGTGTAAGTACAGACGCGGACTGGTAAAAAAAAAAAAAAAAGACCACGAGATAATAATTCCATAATAATTTTAGGGCAAATATCAGCAATATTATCTGGGAAAATTTCAATAAGAAAACCAATTTTTAATAAAGTGCCGATACTGAGAATGGGTGTGCCATTGATTTAGGTGGGAAGTTGGGAAGATACTAGGATACATTAAGTTGAAAAACCATTGATAACGAAAGACGATTCGGAACGAAGTTCGATTATTCGTGTTTTGAAAATTGAAAATAGTATACATTATTATTTATTAACTGCAAAACTGAATTGCAAACCAAAAAAAAAAAACCTAGAAAATTTCAAATAAAACCGAGTCTGAAAAGTGCTAATACACGTATTATGTATATGGTGTATAATACACGTATCAATGATAAAATAATGCCATTTTGTAAACAAACTGTTTATAATCTATTCCGCAATGCCTTCTGTTATAATATTACCCAGACGATTATAACGTTCCTAATAGAAACCCGTTATTAATATGTACCTCGAGTGTACAGTCTGATCGATCGAGGCGAATTCTTCAATACCGATCGGGAGCGAATCCCGGG
Source organism: Cinara cedri (assembly GCA_902439185.1). Taxonomy (NCBI): domain Eukaryota; kingdom Metazoa; phylum Arthropoda; class Insecta; order Hemiptera; family Aphididae; genus Cinara; species Cinara cedri. The sequence goes on from CABPRJ010001915.1 coordinate 959,142, forward strand.
AAATTTTAGGCCGCGGGACGGTGTAGCCACCCCAACAACACCCCAACGCCCGTAGCCGGGTGGGCACGCGGGCGGCCGCGGCGTATCGGTACAGTGTTTTATAGCGTTGTTTTTTTTTTTTTTTTTATTACAAAAACAAAACGCTGTAACAACAATTATAATAATAATAATAATAATACTGTGATACGATGGCCGGACGCGAGACGCGGTAATTAATCGCTTTTCGGTGCCTGTATCTACGGACGCCCGACCGGATCTGACGGAGCGGGGGATGAGCCGGGTCCAGTTCGGCATTCGCCCCGCAGCGCGAGTACGTCGTCGTCGTCGTCGGCGGCGGCGCGGCGACGCGGAGAGAGGTTATTGTACCCGGGTCCGGCGCGAGCGGCGGCAGCGGCAGCGGCGACGGTTCCCGAGATCAAGCGGCTTACCCGGCGTCGCACGCGCCGCTCGTATACAGGGCGAATGGAGTCTGTTTCGACGCTCGTTATATCGGAAGGCGTTGACTTTGTCCCGGGAATTTTTTTTTTCCTTTCTCGGAAAATTTACAAAAAAAATCCCATTTTTAGAGAGTTTTATCGGTATACTTTTCTTCGATGTCGCGGATCGATTGCGCGCCGAATACAAATACCGTCTGTATTTTGCCCGCCTGATAGTTATTAGGTTTTATTGATTTTTTTTTTTTACAAATTAAATATCAAGAACACGGAACACAATATTATAACGGAATTCCAGACTACCTTCGTAACATTAGTAATATTAACTGTTTACTGTTTACTATTTAACTGTTTGAGAAATGTTTTTATTGTGCGAACTCGGCTTAATACACATCGGACATTCGGATATACACATTAAATCTAGATACTGAAAATTAGAAACGGTTATAACCGTTGGTAAGGTAGTTAGGAACAAGATTGTTTTTTTAATGGTTTCATCTTCTATCAGTTCCTGAGCTACGTCAATTGATAATAAAAAATTATTTTAGTGCAAAGTATCCTCGAATTATAACACTAGTATAATATCCCATCTATATCAGTGAATTTTTTTTTTCTACGAAGCAGTATATCGGTAAAATTACAAACACCTCCTTTAAATATCCAAAATACAGAAAAATCGGGATCTGTAACTGGCGTTGCTAGACAGAATGATCAACATAACGTACGACACTCATTATCTCGGATAATATTATAAGCCTATATTAAACCTGTTTTAAAAATTCCATTGATAAACGGAGTATTAGTTATTGAAATCAGTATTGATGATTTTAATACTTATGGAATCATTAATATAGTTTGCCATTTGAAAATCAAAAGTAGGTAGTGGTTTCACCCTCTAAAATAAGGGTGACAAAAAAAGAGTAATGTAACATTTTCGAGTATTGCTATAACATTTTTTAAATGTTCTGAAAAGTAAATTCCGGAAAATTTAATACTTTCCGCGATGTTTTTTGTGTTATGTTGATCACCCTGTAGACGTTCCTGTATGTGTCGCATTCTCCATAAACATATAATTATATAATAGAACTTACAATTTCATAACTGCCTCGTAAAAAAAATGATAAACTGCAGTTTGAATGAAGCAGATACGATTTTAATTTTCCTAAAAAGTATACATTGCGTTTTTGGAACGGTCATGTCAATATGTATGGACACGTATAATATGTGTATATTACCTACGAGGGTGTGGTCGACTCGTGGTTACCGGGGAATAAGGGGTCAAGGGTATCGTATCTTCCTCTTGGCGGCTTTTTATTTTTAATTTTTTCTTTTTTTTTTTTTTGCGTAAAGATCTATTGATTTTTCGTTAATAGCACTGAACTCTCGCACCGCGGCTACGGATCCGTGTGCGACCGGACGAAAACCCGTATGTCTTTCGTTCCTCTTGTTCCGAACGAGCCGTAAAGCACGCGACTGAGTGGGCGGCGAAACTTTCCCGATCCCCTGACGTCTAGGACGACGTCGAAAGATAGAGCGCGTGCGCGTTGTAATCGCCGACGCCATCGCGTGCGCTTGACTCTTTCCCGGTGACAAAGCGCGCGCGCGCCATATTACAAAAAAATACATTGTACACGTATGGTAAAACGCCTGACTACGATAGTCATTAATATATTGTCAGCAGCTATAATAATATCATAATACACATATACATACATACGTACGTGGGTAAAATACATAATACATAATATATTAAATTTAAGTGCATTGTGCATTGGTAATATTGTTAGGTGCGGGGGAGACACATATGTGACGCCCGTCGCCGGTTCATTTATCAACAAATACGCGTGAAGAAAATATGATATTTGAATAAACCCATTGGGGGGAAGGGAGAACAGAGGGACCAGATGCGCGTTTTCGTATCGCATTTGGAGTTAATAATATCGTGAAAGGCGTTTTTATACGCGCATATATATAAAAAAAAAAACCTACACGCTCGGTCCGAATGTGTCTGCGCAGAGCTAATTAATTGTCGGTTCCGAAAATAATAAAAATAATTATTATAACAACGCTTTTATATTATTATACTCTTTTCGTTATTTGAAATCGCGCGTTTCGTTCCGGATGAATAGTGCGATGACGTTTTCGAATCTCCCGCGGTATTTACAATAATATATAGGTATATGACGTACAGCGTACACTGCCGGCAAAATAAAAATTAAAGAAAGTGTCGTTTTTTTTTTTTTCGTCACTAAGAATATAACACCGCCATCTATATAATAGAATAATACCCGAGTAACATAATACGTGCAGCTTTATTATAGTGATAGACGACGACAGCAGCCTATATTAGGGTGCCTTCCAAAATTGTGTGGCGATGACGTTCAATCAAAAAACTAAAACGGTTCGAAAATATTTTATCGTCCAGTCTTGTATCGAAATTCAGCGCTATTCCAACTAGTTAACTCCCATCGGATCGGACGTTTATGTTTTGCCGATTTTCCCGAACGATACGCATCTCGATTGCCTAGTTGCATTTCTTATTGTCAACCACAAGGACAAGGCGTCTATCGTAATAAGTTTGGTAAGGTAGAAGTATTATGTTATACGATCGCGTTAAATTATTCAACGCGATTTGAATGTTTCGGTATCCTACATTCTACGACATGCCGACACATCCCACGTTGTAAGATGATGGTTTTAGGAATACGGTAACGTTATAGACGAAAAATCGGCATGTGCAATACAAATAACGAATTATTAGAGTATTATATTAGAGACATACGTGGTAGGTACATATTTGTGTAAGGCACTAAGACGAGTAAGACGTAATACGAATGAAATGCATAAGAAAAAATATGATGATAAATTCTTCCGTTGTTGGATATATATAATACTATTTTTTATATATGTATATAAAACAAACAAATTAAAAAAAAAAAAATACAAATAATAAAATAATAACGAATTAAATTCTACGAAACAAGTTTAAGTAACTGTAAATTCGTTAAAAAAAAATAATAATCATAATAAATACAGGTTAGTATGCGAACGTATAAGGGGAAATGTGTTTTAATATTTTTTAATGGATGTGGGAAGTTATACCGTCATCATTCGCGCGGATAGCGAAAAAACGGCAATTTCTTTTGGTCAAGGATCATGAGTTCTGAATTTCTTACTATATTATTATAACACCACTAGGCACCGCATTTATACATCTGAAATAATAGGTTGATATAATGGCATCGCTGGAGAAAAGTAAAATTTAAAAAAACAAAAAGAAATTTGAACGTCATTTTTAGTTGACTTCAGTAATATCCTATTAAAACATTCAATAAATAAATAATAATAATAATAATTTATTATAATCTTTTTTTAAGAGAACTATGGTAATTTTTTTTTTTTTTAAAGGCCATCTTGCGACCTTATTATAGGAACAATACCAAAATTACTTCCCGTTTTTATAGATACTTCTAGAAATATGCACAACCGAATGATTAGACAATGTTATACGATTGAATCGTTCGATAGTCGATCGCATTCGAACCACTCGGTTATGGACATAATCGATCGAATTCGAATTGTTTATTCAAACAAGTTATTTGATAGTATTCAGAACCATTCAGAAGTTAGTTTCGATCAGATAGTCGATAATCAATTACATAATAATTTATACCTCTGTGTAACGCGTGTAAAAAATAAAATTATATTTATACCGTAATGTTAATGAAATATTATAAATATTACCTACACGCGTAGACAATGCACGTTGTATAAACGCAATTTCTTTTAGACATATTGAAAAAACAGCGCTTTTTTTATCTAAAAATTATGCGAGACAAGAAACCAGGACTTTATAATAGTGTTGAGAATGTTTGGGTATACATAATATTGCCGCAGTACCCGACGGCTATCGAAAAAATACGTTAACCAGTTTATTTTTAGCCTGATAATACGATCGAATAATTTATTTTTCCAAAATAATACGTTTGATTCGAGATGCGGAATAATCGAGAAACGATTTTTATCCGACAATAAGCTTCAACAATGTTGTTCGAAAACGGCGCAAATGTCTACTGATCCCAAGTCGCGTAAATCCCGGTGGTGCGGTATATTATACAGGTGTACTCTCGTAATTTTAACTGCAGTGAAATCGTGTGTACGAAGTTTATAATGGTAATACGTATTATTACAGTGCCGGATACCCACGGCAGAATACTTATACCGTCTAAATTTAAACAAATCGTTTAAATTGTAAAACCGTCGTGAAGATTATACAGCATACCGCAAACGATATTAATATAAAATAAAAATCTACGACTGCGATATTATGCAAATTATTATTATTTTTTTTTTAATAATAATATAGAATATATTCCGTTACATAATATTCGTAATATTTTAACGATCTCCTGGTCTGGTTCGCCCGAACGGTCCGAAATGTTACATCGAGATTGCGACAAACGTTTGCACGAAATTTCCATAACGATGAAATATAAGTAAACAAAACAGTTTATACATATATATCAAAAAAAAAAAAAAATTAAAATATGTAAAACAATTATTACAAAAACTCACGTTCGCCTATAATAAAAGTCCGCGTGCACTGTAAAATAAATTACAATTTCTATACTCATCGTAACAGATTTAAGATAGGCGTGTATACGATATACGAAAGAATATTATGTAAAACAATTATTATTATAACGAATTTAATGTAAGTTATTAAGAGGATAATATGTATAGAAAGTGGTTTTGAGGTTTTGACGCGGAAAAAACGATAACAATTTTTAAATCGCGCGATAAAACTCGGCTGCACACGACTATACCAAAAATAAAAAATAAATAACGCATATAGAGTCTCGAGTTTTTTGAGATACGTGCGCTAAGTGAGTTCCGTAATATTTAGCAATATTATTGTGATACACTTATCTATTAGTACATTTTTTGAATAAATCTAATCGGGGTTTCGTTAAAGAAAATAAAACATTTGCCTACGCATAACTTACTTGGGAGTTGGGATGACTGCAAATAACAATTTATTCCACAGTCCTACAGGTATGTATAGTCACATACTATAAACGTTTTTTTTCAATGTTTATCATGAACAATTTAATCAATAGTGTGGTGTAAAATTTCGGAAATATTTTAAATGTACTTATACTATTATTATGTTGTTTAAAATAATAAATAAACACAATCAACGTATTAAGTAAAAACATAAACGATAAACTTTTTACATATTATTGAAATCTTTATTTTTTATTCTTTATTTTTTAAATTATTTTTAGATTCTGAGCGAAGTAATTGGAGTGTTTATAAGTGTTTGTTTTTTATTTTCTATGTTGAGTCTGTAAAGAACTTCTCAGTCATAAATTTTATTCCAATCAACAACTTTATAGTAACTTTCTTGCAACATTTTAGATTTGGATAGAGTAATTGTATGATTATTTTTTTGTAGTTTTCTTGGTAAATCAAAAAAAAAAATAGCATTTTTTATAACTTTTGTTGGTTTCAAGGTTACTTTGGCAACAAATAGAAAATTGCGACAAATTATATTGTGCTCAAATTTTTCGTTACATATATAAATTAAATTACTCTATATATCCTCCCTTTTAATTATTCTTCTGAAACAGTGGCGCCCTCACTGGCAGGAAAAGCCTTTTTTCTTTATCGAAATGTCTCCATTTTCTCTATTCCAAAATACCTAACTAACTGAAAAGCAGCTGTTGTCGATAAATCGAACAAAATACTCTAAAACTATAATATTATGTAGATTGTTATTAATTTTCGTTTCTTGGAGAGTATGAAATAACAACCGTGTAATTTTTACTTAAAATTGGTACATTTTACTTTAATTTACCAAGTGCACGGACTCAATTATTATCTTATTTTTCTCGACCGCGGTACATTCAATTGGTATATTTTTTTCGTTTATACCGACTTCGCTCAATTAGTATTATATTATATTTTAGTGTACGCGTATTTAAATTAATATATGCGCTGTAAAAATCACGGTTTCCGATCAGAGTGCCTGCGTAGCTACCTATATACCTGCAACGATTGCAATATTTTTATTTTAACGCATCGACGAATCTCGTTGGTATATCCTTGCCATCATCGAAAACTATTCGATCGAGTTCAAAAATGGAAAAATAAATTCCGTCCGATGTTATTATTCTATATTCGAATATAATCTATATACTGATAATATAGTAATGAAATTTCGGTCGGAGAATATGGATCATGGTTGGTGAAATATCGAGTGGTCGATAATAATGATGACCAAATTAAAAAATTGTCAGACATAAAATACGGACAAATACACAAATAGACAGACGAGCAAATTTAATTTGAATTCCCAATTTTTTCCTCCGACCATTTTGAATTCGATCATTTTTTCTTCTGGCCGTAATTTCCTGCAACCATTTTGGTATATGGAACTTTTTCCCGGAATCATTACAACTTATAGACTCAAACCATCCATATGGACCGTAACTATATTATCAAAACGCTCACTCGATAACTTCTCCGACGCCGACGACAATGTAGTCAACACGTTCTACCCACAGAGCGTAATTTTATAGTAATATAATATTACTGCGTTCCAAATGAATACATTTAAAACAGACGAATCCTGGGTCCTTCGATTTGTACTGCGCCCCTCCGGTACTAATAAAATGGTATGGGTACGAATTTAGCGACAGGTTTCCGAAAAAAAAAAAAAACAAAACAAAACCGGTCGACACAGGTAGACCAAAACGATATTATATAATGTATTTATATATACGACGGATACGAAGGGAGGGAGGAGAAAGGGGTGGAGAGTAAAGGCAAGGAAGAGCGATGAAACAACGGAGAAATAAAAGAAAAAACTTATCAGATGCAGGTTCCGACGTTGCCAAAGTCTGGTGGCCATTTATCACTGACAAGCTACGGGTCACGACCGTCGCCGCGCGCCGTACTGGAACGGGGGGGTTGACGGAGAGTGGGTGACCAGGTTCAACAACACAGCGCACTGACGTTTAAGTGAAAAAGAAAAAATAATAGTTTTTTATGTAATATAAATACATGTGTATAGATTTTTTTTTCTACACGAGACCCTGTAGATTTCCGATACCATTGATTGAAAACGACCAATTATTAAGCGTAGACATGATACACCGTATAAGTATATTATATGTATTTAAAAAAAAAAAAAAAAAAAAAAAAATAGATGAAAAAAACATTTTTTTATAGAACATAAGTATACTATTAATTATTAATATAAAATACGTATTATGTATTCAACAAATATATTAATAAGTCTTTAGTTTTGTTGTGTTTTACGTGAATACGAAGATGAAATTTGTTTACTCTTTATTGTTTTGAATCGACAAAAAATCAAAAAAAAAAATTATTTCAATTGAAATTTGAATAACACACAAAATTATAATACAAGTATACATTAAGTGAGATGAATTTAACGAATAAGAGTCTTTACTAGAGGTGTTTTTTTTACAAACTATCAACAATTTTTAGCGTTTATAATTAAAACGTTTTAACAATTCATAACAAAAAAATGAAATCCTACGCAAGGTCTATTTTGTTGCTTATTAATATGATTTCAGAGTAAACTCGCCTACCCCGTAAAGAAACTCAATTTCAATAATTAATTAATCAGTTTTCTGTTGGAAAAAAAAACTTTCTACGGTGCACGTAATTAAATAATAAAAACACGTATCATATTCAATCTCTAATATTGTAATAATTGGAAATGTATTTTTAAAATCCAAGTCCAATGCGTAAATAGTCTTCACTACTCTGTTAAGCGATTTCGTGAGTCAACTACGATTTATTGTTTTTCAACCTCGATTGCTCGTTTTTTTCTATTCAGTAGTTACTTTAAAAGTTTCGAATTTTGTATCGTTTTTAACTCGTTATATTATATGAGTTATTACAAATAGTCGTACTACAATTCTCTTTCTTATGATCATGCTCTAAAATTATGTTTTGAAGCTCTGCATTGGCATCTCAGGGTATTTGCAACCATTTTTCAACGTTTTGCTCCAATTGCATTCACGAATGTACGTTTTCTTTGACTATTCCTATTGTACTTAGCTCTTCATTTATTTTCCTATAGAGCCAACCTAATCGTTTTCACACGTCTTCGTACTGCGCCACGCATCTCAAAAGCGTTGATTATTTTCTTTTCTGTATCATTTATCACCTATGTTTTACTTCTATATATTGCGAGATTTTGGATTACATACGTTATACAATAATACGCCCTTTTCAATGTTGAGATGTGTTTATTTTATTTGTTTTCACTAAAAGCCGTTTTTACTCATCCTATACGCGTCGTTCAAATCCTCGATAATTTTGCAATTACGAAATAACACGGGTAAACCATAGTCATTATATCACACATCGCTACCGTTGACCAGTGACCAGTGTATAATTACTGCAGGTTACAGTGCCGTGTCCTAGACCGGATCCGTGGGGGCAGCAATAGTCGTCGATCATTATAATCGGTCATTATCATACCGTCTTCGTCGTCGTCACAGACAGTATTGTCGTGGTAGTCCAAGCCGTCGTCGCCGAGGCGAGTTGAACGGCCCTGGAAGAAGACGGCTGGAACGCGCGAGAGTGATATAATAATATATAGTGTACATACACGCAGGCTGTATACTTTATTGGCAAAAAAAAAAAACCCAACATTGTTGTCGTATATATCATCCGGTCGTGTAATGACCGTTTCACTGCTGCATCGACGACAGACGTACCGGCCCGTTGAGATCGGTGGTTGCCCTTTAGTTCGTATCTCGTATAATAATAATAATAATAATAAAAAAAAATGTTTTCCCCGTACCGCGTGCGAAAACTGTGACTCGGTCGTGAACGAAAAACGCAACGATACGAACGATCTCTCGGAGGTGGTTAAAAAAAAGAAGAAAAACCGTCACCGCTCGATCGCAAAACGAATGTACACCGACTGCGCTACCAAGGGACCAACAGTAACATATTCAGCAATATGCGTTAAAATAAAAAAGAAATTAAAACCCAGTGTTGTGAAAATGTTGCAGACGTATAGTGGCGCACTGAACAGTTCTAACGCACGTCGATAATAATTTTTGTCGAACCAAAACCGGGACTCAAATTTCCACGTATATATAAATAATGTGTATTATCGATAATGCGGGATAATATAATAAGACAAAATGTAATCGTCTTGCAACGGCAACACTTATAATTCCGACTGGTTGAACCCCACGTGACGTGCCAAATTAAATGGCCGTACGGTTGTAACTCCTATCTCCCATCCATCAAACACTCTCTCTACCAGGACGGCATGTCTACGATGGTTTACGATTTTAGCTATAGGTATACCTATACTATTTACGATTTGAATATTTTTTCAAAGTCTATGTCATCTCATTTCTTTTACCGACCTCTATCCCAATCTCAATCTCTATCTAAAAAACTCGATTCTATTGACGGAGTATAGCTGCTCACGGTTTTTATTTTTTCAAAAACCCTTCAGGGGTCGAATCTAGGTTAAAACCTAGCTTACGTCCTATTCCGAGCCACAGAGACTATATTATTATGTGCAGTCCACCAAGTTTAGTCCGTTGAGCCTTTTGGCGTAATTGATTGACAAACGCAAGTGCTCTCGCATAACAATATTAGTATAGGATTAGACTAGGCACGGTATAATTCATTATTCATTTCAATATTTGCAAATAATTATTAGATCCGAAGGACAGTTAAGTAGCTGTGAGATTTCTGCGCAAATAATAATTATTGTCTCGAGTCTACAAGAGACACAGTGTTTACAGGGTTTCAATGTAAAATTGTTGGTAAATTAAAAACGTCATTATACTTAACGCGAAGCAACGGGCGGACTGAGAAGCCGGGTACTTCCCGATAGACCCCGCGGGGAGAATCGCCCCCTTGGAGAATTGATATTGGTGGTGATGGACACTACTGAATGGAAACTATCGAACCAGGTATGAGAGACCCAGATATGTTGGTCTGTGTGCAAGGCCCATAAGCGGAAAAAAAATGGTTGTTTTTATGGGCTCTGTTTAAGATTTCTCGGTATGCCAAAATTGGCCTATCTGCCCATTTGTGCAGCAAACGTTATCGCTTCTTCAACAACAATAAAACGCGTTGGTTTTTTACACACCCGGTTGCGGCGCGACGGATGCTGCAAAAACGACCAAACAACAATAATCACGACGTTATAGCGAGTCCGCGTTCGCCGGCGACGGCGAAAGAGACCGGACGGAGGAAGGCGTAATTATAAACTCAACGGCGCGTATTTTATCGCCGTCGGGAGGAAAGAAAAAAAATCGGAAAAAAAACCGAAACGTTTTTAACGAAATAACATCTTAAAATAATAATAATAAGTATTTGCGGTGGCGGTTCGACGGTGCGGCGCGATCGCGACCTCCCGCCCGTTGTACGCGTACAGCTATACTTATAATACATGTATACTTGCGTGTGTGCGTGCGTGCGTGCGTGTGTACGTACATACGTATAATATTATACTTTATGCGGTCCGGTCTGGCTGAATTTGCATTTCGCATTACCATAAGGAACCCGTTTTTGACGATAAGAGGTTCGGGGCCCCGCGGCACGACCGTAGTATTATTTTAACATGTGTTGCCATTGTTTTTCGTCCGTCGTCGTCGTCGTTTTTATTTTTATTTTTTTTTTTATTTTTATTTTTACTCTGTATACGGACCTTTATTGCGAGTTTGCGCAAACAAAGAAAGCAATTCTATATTATTATTTATTATTATACATTCAAATATTGAATGTATAATGATATAATAGGTTTACGTAAAACCGCGGTGTGACGGTCATGAAAAAGGATTCCCCGAGTTACTCGCAGGTGCATTTGATGAAATGGGCGGACTGGTACACATACGATCGCGATTTCGTACTATTCGACAGCATAATGCGATTATGTGCACAGCACATTATACGTTTAAACGAAGACTACAGGTACCCGTGTTTAGACCCACATAAAGATGACCATTATTGTCAGGCCTGAGTGTCCGAGTGTACCTAGGTAATACAACAAGAAGCTATAAACACGCGTTCGGATCAATTCTAGGTAACTGTTCACTTATCGAAATATTTGATAAATATTTCTTTGTATAGATGATTTCAAATACTGAACCTATATAAACTGTATCGTCCTATAAGCCTTCCAAACGTTTCACCTACCATTAGGTGCGAAGTACGCCAGGTTTTCTATTTTTATTTTTTAATACACATTTTCTTCTTGATTGGAACAAACGCTCTTGCCTACATAATTTGTGCTGTAAGGTGGAAATTAGTGTAATAATACCTGATAATATTTACGAAAATATTATTATTACCAATTGTGATCGGTGTGAAACTCTCGCGCGGAAGTCGAAAAGAACGTCTGAAAAATCTTAAATACATCATTCCGAGTCGCGTTGATTTCTAAAGACACCGTTCAAATGCTTATAACGATAATTTTCGTGAACGTCGCGTGGTGGATACTATATAGGTACCCACCTCGACGACCAATTCAAATGATACTATAGGAAGATAATGTTTTTTAACTGCAGCTGTAGAACAATACGAAATATACTTTCTACGAAATAATTCACGATCGTGATGGTATAAGTACCTATTTGTTATTATTCGTGTGAAGTTAACAATATTATTATTGGAGTGCGCGCATCATTCAGATGGAAAAAACACATTTTTTTTAATAAATTGAAATCAATTATTATCAATACGCGTCTCGATTCTCTAGCCACCTGTTTTTATCAACTAGATGTTTTTGGACAGTCCGGTTGAGTATTTACAGCCCGTATCCGAGTTGGCGCAAACCAAAATGTAAACCAGTTGGTTTTAAGAGTTTTAGGTATTTCAAAAACCATATATTATAACTTACTTGTTGATCCAAACTCGATACGGTTCCGAGGAATTTATAGCATTCTAAGTGACGACGGGTCGAGTGTTTACGTATCACTTCCGGTTACCTACTCGATTATCATAATATATATATATAGTATAGTCATTACAGTCGCAAGAAACTAATGAAAAAAAGCCAATACTGTCAACGGTCGTACCACTGTTTCAAAAGGAAACACGGAAGAGAAACGCTAACGAAAAACTATTCTGAGCAGATAGTATTATTAGTCGTATTTTTTCATTTATTGCTGAGGTAACGCAGAAATCAACAAAAAATCGCCGGTTTTTCCCGTTTATCAAGAAAACTACACAGGAAAATAAAAAATATAACTGTATCTTAGTCGCCTTATTATGTTAATAATTCAATCGAAAACGTACACACAACGCTGTATTATACGGAAACGATCCGTAGTTTCGCGTTAACCGCCGTTGATATTATAATACAATTATCGTAGAGGAAATCAAAAACAGGCGGAAATATCGTCTATAGGATACCGCACGGAAACGGAACGCGCGCGCGCGCAAAATACCACCGCTCGCACCTGCGAATACCGTTTTATTCGTAATATAATAAATAACATAAAATAATATTCCTCGATCCGCTCGATTCGCGACGTCACTTATTTCGAGTGTACCTTTGTAGTACCCGTACAGTATCCGAGTGCAGCGTATTTTTTTTTATTATTATTTTGTTTTTTTCCACTATTATTTATGCGCGCACGGTCGATCGCGGTGCGCCGCATCGCGCAGTTACGGACAAGTCGGGCGGTGATTGGGGGAGGGGAGGGCGGAAAGGGGGTGGTTCATGCGTGTATTATAATATTGTTATACACCCGTAGTGACAACGTGCTCATAAATAATTTATATCGCCGACGGAAATCAATTTATGCGGCGATAATGTAATAGTATTATACCGGTAGCAACAGAAACAGCAGCAGCAGCAGCAGCACGCCGTGTTTACTCGCAGAGAGCAGCGCGTCTCGCGGGACCGCGCGTGGATATCGCGACGTTCGTGCCGCCTCTGTTCCTCCGGCTCGGCGGCCCTTTTTCTCTCTTTCTCATTCTCTCTCTCTCTATATATATATATATAAATCTTTTCCCGACGCCCGAGTGACCGTTTCCCGCGCGTTTCCCGTACGGTGCGCCCGTGTCGTCGTCGCACGCTGCACAGTCGATGGCCGCGAGATAGCCCTGTCGCGTTCCTATCGCACGGCAGGCAAAAGTACGCGTATAAAAAAAAAAAAAAAAAAAAATATACTTGAACGTCGTCGTCGCCGCCGTGTTATACGACGGTGTTCCTATGCGCCACCGAGAGCCCGCAGAGTCTCTTGCTCCGGTACCGCGTCCCGACCGGCGCGCGGGTCAACGGACCCGCGCGTTGCGTCGCCGTCGCCGCGTACCTATACGCTTCGCGGACGATGGTGCCGCGGACCGCCGCACGCTGCGAGCGAAACCCGCGGACCCGGGTGTAAATAATAATTACTACGGGCGCTCACGCGAATCTGCAGTAATATTATTGTTATTATTATTATTATTATTATTAATACTATATATATACATATTATTTTACGGATAACGCGAAGTATCGGGCACACTAAACGGCCACACGAAACGATTTGTTTGAACGTGAAATGTGCGAACGTACGTTAATGATTTTCAAAAAGCTGTCCTAGCATAATGGGAACGGGTACAGCCACTGTTATAGGTAATTTAATGTACCTGTAAGCAACAATAAACTATTGAGAACGAAAAAACGATTTTGAGTGGAGTTCAGTTGATAGTGGTGCTTTGTCAACAATTGAACCGATTTTCCCATTTTCCTTACGTGTTTTCTCGCCGTTTTTTACATTTGCTGGGAAAACTCTCAAGAAAATCGAAAAATCACTTTCTTAAAGTACCACCCCAGGAAAATTTCCTTTCAGAAAAGGGTCTACATCATATACATTGAAGTAAGCTCTCAGGTAGAAAAAGAATTCATGTAAAAAAATAATAATAATAATAAATGAACACCGTTGTAAAACCAATACATTCTTCACTGCACTCGGAATCTAAAAAAATACTTAATGTACGACGACATGGCGAATTTACGATCAATTAGCAGTTTTAAAATCATTAACCTTTTATTAAACTTAAAGGTAAGGACATTGTCTGCGGACATCGGGTTTTCTTTTGTTATTTTAATTTTTAAGCAAGATACGAGCATTTTTAAATTAATAATATTTCACGCACTCATATCTCGATTAAAAATTATATATAATACAGATTTATCTTGCCATACGTTCGTAAGACGGAGACTACAAATGCATGTGTAGCGTCCTTTTAACAGTATCTTAACACTCTTTGATTTATTAAGCTTAAATTATTACATTATTCAAAAGGGACGAAGAATGGGAAAGGAAAACATTGACCAATATTCGAAATTGTCATAATATATTACGGATACAATATAAACGAAAATAAATGTAGGAGGAAAGATAGAAAGAGGAATAACGAAAAAGAGTAGTCGGATGCGGTTGAGAATCATACGAGGACGGCTGGTGTATACGAAGATGATGTGGGATATCGGGTCAAGTGGATCTTTAGGACGAAGGTAGCCGACCCAAAATAGTTGGAATGAAGGCGGAGAATAAGAGACGATTATGGGTGCAACAATATTGTTTTAACAACAACGCTATATGCAGAAAAAGTGCATGTTCGAATTCTAAATTGTTTCAGAGATATTAAGTGTTCATTTTTATCGGGTTTTCAGAGCAGTTTTAAAATTTTAACACATACTCTTTCTACGTTTAGATATTCGTGTAAACGCGATCTATGAAATCCGAAATGTACACAAAACGACACGCCAAACACGAAGTCGTTATAGTTTTCTCCGCGGTTCAGATACGTATATTATCTTATTCAAATCCCCCCTCCCAGAGTCCGCTGTCATTATTATTGTATTGTATATACACACACGTAAAAAAAAACCGAACGAAGATAACGCGCGCACTGAGAGACGACAACCGTGCTGCAGCAGCTCGCGCAACAGACACGATCTTTACCGTTAACCACGCGAGATATGCGCGCGAGACACGTCCGTATAAATAATATAATATTGTCCGGATACATTTATTATTATTATAACGTTTAAACGATCCCGTTCTGACGAAAAAGATACCTGTGCATTATACGCAGGCACCTAACAATATTGCAATAACATTTGTTCCGTATGATTTTATTCTTTACGCTAGCGTACGATAAACGACGAGACAATCGACGACAACGACGTTAAAGTCACCGCGCATCATAACCCTCTATAAGCTCGTCCTCGATGAAAAAATTACTTCTATTCCGCGCGTATGTACATATAGGTATAAAATATAAGAAAGTTAAGCATTACCGAGTTAAAAAGTTAATTTTAACTTTTAAACGAGCCTGCAATATTTGATTTTTAATTAAATAATTTATTTTGTTACATTTACTTAATAAATAACGAATTAAATGTTAATTATATCACGTTAAGTGAATAATTTAAATTTATTTTAAATTACACAATATTTACAATTTTATTACCGGTCAGTGTCGTATTTTTTAAAATTTTTATCATATATCATTGATTAAGAAAAAAATATATTATTAAATGTGAATAATAAAGGATATTAACTTTATCGGACGAACATGTAATTTTGGACTTTTTTTGTTTTTATTTCTTAATTAAATAAATTATAAAATTTGAGTTCAATTGTTTTATTTTTGAAAAAGGATTTTTTAGATTAAACGCAATTTTATAACGTGGTTTGTTTAGTATTCCTATACTATAGGTATTTCAATAAAATGTGATCAATGAATGATTAAAGATTAACATAATATAACCAGTAAATGCAATTTAAATAGGTAGGTTCTAGGTGTAGTGAAGTGTTTTCAAATTACGTGAACTAAGTGGCGGGAATGGGAAACGAGGTTGATCTTTTATTTTTTTTTTTCCAATAATTATTATTATTTGCAATGCTTTTATTTATAAATAAATAGACACTAAAATATATTTTATGAGAAACTTTGAAGGGAGGAAAGTCACGGAGGGGATATATCTCCCAGTCACACCCGCTTTTTTCGTATGACCAATCCTGTATAGTGATTAGAGTAATAACGTTTTGAACTCGATTTTGAACGATAAGAATCGTTATAGGGATATTTGTGAAAAATATTATTACCTATAAAATATAATAAAAATTAACTTAACAGCTAGAGACGTTATTATAATACGGTTATATTGTACAGAGAGTCTATTGTCCAAAAGCACGAATAACATGATAAATTATTATTATTTTAAAAGTCGTAAAAAAAATATTCACTGTTTGTATTTTCATTTTATAAATCGGGAACAAACTTATATTTATTTAAAAAACGTGAAGTGAAAACGATTTTTTTTCTTTTACTTCTTAACATAAATAAATATATAACATGAGACACCGCGCGTGGAAATACGCATAAGGAAATCTTTACCGTTAGCACGTGACCGTCTAGTTACAATAATAATATGCCTTCAAGGATCAAAGATTCACGGTTTACGATGCAGATATCGACAATGACTATGCGAAACAACAAATCTGTGCGCTTCAACGATAAGTAAATTCACCATAATTTACGATATTACATGATATTTATTATGTTATAATTACTTTATTATAGAAACAAACAGCGGTACATTCAATTAGTCATTGCGTATATTCGGTCTACGTTTGAATGTATTACATTATAATATTGTTTAACGATTAAACTTCCCAATTCTTTATATTTAAAAGCCGAATTTTCAAAAAAAAAAAAAATAACCCTACCAAATACCGAAATCGATAAAAAGAAATTCCAATGCACATGTTTCCCCGTGTCTCCGTTTTTATTTCTTCAATATAAAGCAGTGCAAGATGTACACCATTTATCCTAGCGAAGAAGGGAATAAGTCAATTTCGTATAGTTTTCAACAGATACAAATAAATATAATTTTAATAACTACTTTTACACAAACTTATAGGCTATTCATTTACCAGTTTTGAAAACAGATAAGTATACTTATTCAATTTAGATCAAAAAATAAAGGGAAATACTATGTATAGGACACAATTATATTAAAGAAAATGCCAAAAATTTACTTAAGCCCTTCTTCCTTAGGACCAAAGAATTTTATTACAATATGTAATACAAATTTCTATTATTATGTGCCATTCATGTCTGAACCTATAGGTAACTCATTAATACACTTTTTTTTTTAAAAAAAAAAACGATTTTCGTAGCAAAAATACCAAAAATCCTATTTCAGGGAGTTCAGTTTCGGAAATCTGTCTTTGAAGTGCAAAAGTATTATCCAGATTCTATATGGAAATTTTCAAATCTCTGCGTGCGATAGGTAGATGTGATAGACTGCGGTTTGCGCACAGTCAGATACACAAACATGTCCATTTATTATTATGTAGATAAAGACGTTTTATTTTTATTCCATTTTGCTAAACTGTGTACATATTTTGGTTATACACTACGTCATGTTTTCATTTGACGTGTCTACTCGGTTCACCTCTACCGAACAATAATAATATATTGTTTGAAAACTGGGTGCCCCGGTCATTATGGTAATTCGTTAACCGTTATACTTTTCCACGGGGGATGTCTGTCGTCAATACTCAAGACTATGTTGTTGTTAGTTTTTTTTTTATTTTGATTTTGTTGTCCCTAGAAGTAAACATTCGAGGTCGTCGCAATTGGAAAACTCGTTCGGAATAAAAAGAAATTATATTTGTATTATTTGTCGTATCCAAATTTTATTTCGCCGACAACAATCGTTTACGACACCGACGCCTTTTAAGTGCATACTGCATACACATCAAACAAACGAAAAAGAAAAAACCGACTGCCGACAAGGACCCGTTTTTAACCTACTCATCCGGGCCACGACGAGATACCATTCTTTATTACGGAACACGTACGGTGTACGGGTGCCGACGACGACGGCACCTGTGTATTATAAACGATTTTCCTCGCCGTAGTATAATCGTTTATCAGGCACAATGACTGATAACGTTTTGGATTTGTTTTTGATTTTTCGTATGAGTGGATACTCGACTTTTCAAATTAATAATAGATAATCAAATAGGTAATAAGCAGTAGGTAAATTATGTTGTTTTATACCATTATAACAGATACCACAAACGGGTAAAATAAATATAATAGTTCGTTTTCGTTTCAACTATACAATTATCGATACATACTAAAATACTCGGGAGATTATTGAACAACCAATTATCTATTACATTAAATTTACTCAATACCTAATTTCAATATTTTTTTTTTTTAGATTCTGAACTAAACAAGGAATGTATTGGAATGTTTTACTATGCTGTGTTTATTTGTTTTGTCTGTAAACAATATTTTACCCACTTGGCACCAAAATTCTTGCTACAATCAATAATTTTATTGAAACTTTCTTGTAGTATTTTCGATCTAGTTGGTGCGATGGGAATGTAATTTTCCGATTTTCCTTGTATACTACTCAATAAATAGTAAAAATCAGCAATTTTTATTGCCTTCTAGGTTACCTTGGCAACAGATTAGTGATGGTTTATAGTTGCGTAAAGATAAACAGTGATAATTATACCTACTATATCCTCTCTTCAAACTTCCCTCCCAAAACAGTGAAACGAATCCATCGGCAGTGTCAGCTTTTTTATTTCGAAAAATATTATCGTCAAATAAAAAACTACATAATATTTACTCGGAAATAGAAAACTAATGATCGTTCAGAAGTATATTTCCCAACGGACAATATTATTTGTTTCGTTATTTTTGTACGTATTGTTTGAAAAATTCTCAAATTGATAGTTAATAATTCTAGGCGTGTACTCTGTGTACATATAATATCTATATCGCGACTGTCCAACAATAATATTGAAAAACAATAGAAATGTTATGACGTACGAGCTTATTGCAAACAATCGAGACCGTTGCGGGGCCGGATCTAGATGTCCATCATTGTCGGAAAGCGAAAACCCTCGGCGGCTCACGGTTGCCCCAAATCCGACCGAAACGCAGGAATAATCACAGGTTTTACGGAACTGGCGAGCAGTCTAATTTACAAACTGTAACCTTAAACTTCATGGAACACAGTTCGTTAAGTGATTTTGGTCGTCATTGTGCGTACACAAATGAGAATGTTCCCACGCGTCGGCGAAACTAAAGCCAATTACCGGGCCACGAAAAGACTGTGGATTGTTTTTTTTCTTCCGCCACCTCTCCCCTCTCTGCGCGCGTTTCTTGTCCTTCAGCTCGTTTACAACAATGCCAGACGGAAAAAAATGTATTAATATGAAAAAAAAAAAAACGAATAAAATAAAATAACCCACACACGAGTGTGTAATTGAATGACTTGGGAAGTCGTATGAGGTAGCGCGATAAGTTCGCATATATTATACGGGAGATGGAGTTTTCAGCGATAGTGATCTCTTGGGAAAATTGAACAAAAACCGTTTCGGGTTTTCAAATATATCGTACTGTAACGGTACGCGTATCGGAGGATATAAAAAGTTCGTTGAGATTTTACATCCGTTCAACGGCGGTGGCGGCAGCGGTTGAAAATTATAAATATTTAACACGAGAAAATTAGATGCCTAATGAAAAATTTCGTACGGACAATATATTTTTCTCGAGGACGGTCTCTCCCCTTCGCTTTATCCACGAACGATTCGATATTGTTAAAACCGAGTCTTTGTCGGCACCCGAAGTCAACGTCGGGTTTATACATATTATATTCTGCTCTACAACTACCTACCTGCCGCCGTCGTCGGATTCAACTCGCCGCCGACGCCGCAATCTTTTATTATTATCCAAGATCAAACAGTCGTATCAAATTTCATGTAACACACCGCACGATGATTTACAGGATCGGTAGGTTTTAAAACGTACAATAAAACGGGTAGGTATTTTATTATTACGATTGGATATCACTAACCGAAATCACGATAAACTCAAATATTTATAGCGTACTAGTATCTTTTCGTTTTGTTGAAAACGGACGCTGCACAAATCAAACCTTGATATATTTACGGGCATTGTAATGCGCCTAGGTGCCGCGCAGAGACGAAAGATTTCATCGGATACCCGTATTGTTAGGTGCTTATTATATATTTTATATTGCGTATTATAATATAGACGTTTCTCGGAGTCGTACAAGAAACGCATTACAAAAGTCAACTCTTTTCGTGACCGTTTTTAATAAATACCGACAGCGATATTGCGGGTATAGAGCCGATATATTATTTCACTATACGGTCGATTGCGTCGTAATTCAAAGGGGCCGTATATCACGGCGTACCTACATAGTGATAATAAATCTCGTCTAGCGCGTTAAGATACGACAACGTATCGGCCGGCGATTACAATTAATACAAGCGGATAACAATCGGAGGTCCATAAAAAAAAAACCACTACTACGAGCAGTAGTGGAGGGTTCACGAGACCCTCGTGTATAAATGTACCCGGGGACACGATCCGACATATTTCGACTCGAGGACCACCCGCACGGTCGCGGCCCGTAATTTTCCCCGCGTTAATCCTCGTTTGTCGTGCGTTGTCTCGTACGTACGGCACGGCGTATCTGTTGTTCGGTTCGCGGGTGCGAAACCCGATAAAGAGCATTAGAACCTGCATTACCTATACGTGTTGTTACCTATGAGGTTACGGGCGTATATTAGGTACGCTAACGGGGCTCAAATGGAAAAAATAACTTTAGAAAAAGAAAAAAAACCAACCCTAACCTCTGTTTGGGTTCCTTGAGCCGGACGCTGGACCGGGACCTGCTGGAGAACATGGCGGCCGCCACTATTTTTTCGTTTCCGACGGCGACGACGCGACTCCGAACATAAATGAGACGACGACCGTTCGCTATAACGCACGCACACGACACGTTACGGTGGTAATATTATTATTACTCGCTCGACCGCGGCCCATCCACCCCCGTGTATAAAATAGCCGTTTTCGCGGGCGCACGGTGTATTTAGAAAAAACAAAAAACAAAAAAAACCAAAACACAATCTCGCGGAGCAATTAACGGATAGACTGTATCGAACGATATCGCAATGTATTAAAAACGTTAATCGGCCGACCAATTTAATAAAATTATTATCACAACAATTAAGTGAGTGTGTGTGTGTTTGTGTGTGTGTGTGTGTGTGTGTGTGTGTGTATGTATGTATGCGTGGACGCCACTCGCGCACTCGCCACCGCACACGACAAGACGGTTAGTGTACCGGCCAAGAACTGCCGGCGCGCGCCTCGGACGGGGAACCGGTTAGGCGGTGGTGGCGGCGGCGGCGGCGGCGGCGGCGGTCGTCCGGGGCAACGGGGCAACAAAAGATTGGCCAAGACGGTGCAGCATCACTCCTACGCCCGCCGCTCGCCCGACGGGCGATCTGTACCGACACTGCGGCCGCCACAGCCCGCAGTGGCCCGGCCGCGTATAATTATTGTTATTATCCTTGTTATTATTTCCCGTGTAATTCTTACGGACGCGGTGCCACGCCGCCAGGGAATATCGTTACGACGTGGTCGCCGTGTCGTGAAAAACGGACGCGAGCAACGGGGAGGGGGGCGGATCCGGAGCTCGATTTCGATTGGCGGTGGTGGCAAAAGTGCACCTATAGTGCTGAAAACAGCGAGTCGTAAGGTATTGTGAACCGTTGACTGGAGATGGGGCTGAGAGGGATACAACTTTTCGAAGAAAATGACCCCGGTAAACAGTGGTTTCCAATGAAAATTAGGGCGGCGGTTGGCGCCTTGAAACGGTATCTATGCAGAAGAAAGCCGTCAAGTAACCAGAAAAATTCTCCGAATCGATAACCATATATGAAATACATAGTAAATATACGGCTGATGAATGCCAAACCGAAATATACGTTTCCAGGATTCCGTTTCCGTTATAACGCAGGACATTATAGATGTTATACTATTGAAATTGCGGTGTATTTTTAATACTAAACTGCGATTTAAACATAATAACATTCGATTACCATCATTATGCGTTTTATTTCCATAGAGCTGAAAATTCGCTTTTATATAAACGCAAAACGATACGAGTTAACGTATGGGTAGATCATAGTAAATAGATTCTATAACAAAACTACATAATAATTTCAAAAACATAACACTGACATTATATTATTATTATTTTATGCTCGATTCGTATGGTTTATTTCTTAACTCTCCGAAGGACGCGCAAGTATACATAGATGGGTAACGTCATCCAATATGGGTTAATGGAACCCTAGTGTATTGCATGCGCCAGATAGTGTTGTATAGTGAAGGCGCGAGTATAAATTAGTCGTTCAGTCATACGTGGGCGTTTTAAGTATAAGAAAAAAAGATTTATAATGACATCTATGTCAAAAATGACTACTTCATTTTACATTATATACGTTAAAACCACCAGTGTACTGTAAATATTGAACATTATAAAGTTTTGTGAGTTTTAAAGGTTATATAAAATAAATACTACTTCTGAATAGGTATACTCTACAGAAATAAATTATTTTATAATGGGTTAGCTAAACAAAAAAAAATATATATATACATAATTTAGTTTATACTTTTATCGATAGTTTTATATTGACATTTAAATACTAATATATATATATACAGGGATCGGGAGATAACATTTTGTTTCAAGACGTAAAACGTCTACCTTATACGTAGAAGGTACTAGGTAATTTATTTTTTTTTTCTTTTGATAATTACCTGTAGATTTAAATGTAGATTTGGTCTCGGTAATCAATCAAAACTAAATCTAAGCTATACAGATTAAGAATATGCATCTTTAAAAATAATATGTAAAAGTGAATAGTAAATTATAATATATACCTAGATAATGTTATATAAACGAGGGAGTAAACGCAATAACTAACAAGAGATACCTATCTACATCATAAAACACATTACCTACATTAATTATATGTATTCGGTAGAATATTTACTACGTATATGAGGCTGGCCCCCCTTTGCAATTTGATTTTTTTTTTTACCGTCAATTTTTATGACGACCATTAATGTGATATTATATGCAAAATGAATTGGGAAGGAGGATATCTAGCGGAATGGCGTGGCTGGATAAGTTATTAATTCGTTTTAACTCGTTCAGTTAATACGGAAAAAATTAAGTTAAGTTAAAAGTTAATATATTTTTTAAAAATTGTTATGTTAATAGTTAATTTCTAAAAAAAAACTATTTAAGTTAATATTCACTTGGTTAAAATTTAAATTTCACTTTTTTTTTGGGGCAATCAAAATATTACAAATAGAAGAAGTTAGATCAACAGTCTTCAACTTTTTTTACAAATATGAAATAAAATGTAGTTATTAATATATACATCTTTGACCATAATTTAATTTAATATACAATTCACAAAATTAAATGAAGTTATTAATTAGGTACACAAAAAAAAGTTATAAATACCTAAAACTAGAATAATATAAACGACTAAAATACTATAGTTGTTATCAATGATGTAAAATGTAGATGTACTGTCTAATAGTTCAATAGGTATCAACTACCTACAACAAACCTACGAATATTCCATTGTTATCAGCAGAGTAGCGAGTAGCATTGGTAGTACCACCATCATGGGCGTAGCATAATACCTAATTAATTGGGTGTGGGGACTTAAGTTCTTAACCATTTTTAGCGTATTAAATTTATTAACACGTTAATTATCACGTGTAAAAATTTTTTACATGACAAACCTACTGTTCATGACGTGTGTTTTTGTGCGTTTGCTAAAATGAAAAAAGAAATAAATTATACTATGTACGGTGTACATAATATTATACACGAAAGCAATTATGGCAATTTATACAACAATGCGAGCAAATTATAAGGTGCTATTATAGGTAATTCCTTATTTACATAATCAAATCTCTTATCAATAATCATATCGTGTCTTTTATTATCGATAGTAAAATTTAAAAAAGACGTCTTAGTATAACGCGGACGGATGCAGCTACCGTTATAGATAATTTAATGTATACCTACAAGCAACAATAAACCATTGCTTACGAAAAAAATATCCCGTTTATGTACATAATAAATATATAGATTTTGAAATTGCATAAATGTTGAGTAATTGTTGCCTGTTAATGTAAAATTTAAATTTATAGTATTAACTATTTGCAAATTGTTTTTGCATGTTTATTTGACAAAATCAAATAAGTGTACACACACTATCAATATAATCAATATAACATATACCTGTGCAAAAAGAGGCGGAGAAATTTTGAATGTACCGTCACAACGTTACAAAGCCATGATTTTGATTGTTCTATAATACACAAACTATTCGATCTACCAAAAATTAAAATTTAATTTAGCACAAAAATCTAACATACGATCAACTTTATAGTATGAAATTCCAGTTGTAATTATTATATTAGGATGAGTTTATTAATAAACCAGGGTTGGACGAATAAAACACGTATTGTACTTACGTATACAAGTTTTTTTACAGCTTCACTAGACAGAAATTAGCAGGTATAATTATTGTTAATTTATCAATAAATGATAACCACAGGCATTTAATAATCATTTTATGTATGTTATTTCTTATATTAATTACCTAAGATTTTTATAATAGTTTGTTATATTAATTACGAAGTTCATCTTTAATTTTTATTAATAAATATATTACTTATTAAAATAACAAATAAGACATTTGTTTTGTTTTTGTTTTATTCTAAATTTAAGAAAATTCACTAAGTTAATGTGATTATTTAATTTGTTACATTAATTTAAATTTTAATAGTTATTCAAATTTAAATGCAATTAAATCACTGTTATAGTTATTATAGATTTCCAAGAAAAAAAATGTATAATTTCTTACGTCCTAGTCGTTTTAAAGCTTTACAAGTTTTACTAATTTTATACGTTTATACGTATATTACTGATTCCAATTAATACACATAATAATAGTCTATAATTGTATGGGAGGGGGAGGCAATCGCCGCTGCTTTTATTATGATCCATCACACTTCTGTAAATCAACGCGTTATGATTTTCACTTATTAACATTTAAGTTTCACTTTTAACTTCGTAGTGTTTTTTTAAACGCACGGTATTGTTATATGCATTATGATAGCCGAAATAGGTATAACGATTTACTTTTCATATTGAAATGTTTAATTCGACAACGCCGAGGATGTTATTATTAATATTTTTTTTTTCATTTAATCATACCCCTCTATAGTACCGATAGTAAACCTTTAATTTATTAATTAAAAATAATAATTATCGTATACATTAAATAATCCGTTGGTAGGTACTTTGTGTTGTGTCATATTATAAACTACAGCTATAGAACAGGCACAACAAAATATATCAGAGCGGGATAATAATTAATGTTTCTACTACTATACAGTAACCGGTTAGTTTGGCCTAAGGACCAATAATGTACATATATTACTATTGGTATTATTATTGACTAATTGACCGGTGATGCTGATGCTGATAAAATATCTATAACATAATATTTGTAGACATACATACATATTTTAAATATATACATATTATAAAAAAAAAAATAGTAGCAATTTATTCGATTATTTTTCTCCTTGTTTTATAATAATAATATCCACTCGTAGACATCAATGTCAACATAAAAGCAGACACTCAAACGTCGAGTATAAACGTATAAAGACGGCTTTAAATGAAAAACAAACAAAAAGTGATAATATGAAAATGATGTAGAGGTATTTCGCATTTATTGTGTTATAATATTTTATAAAATGCATACAAATATAGTAGTACACAATAATACAATATTATATTATACTCGCCCCGTGTAAAAACGATTTAGAGAAATGCGATAAATCGAGAAAGCCATAGTCATTCTGACACGCACATTTTCAAGAAATATTATTACGGACTACACGCAGTGTGCAGCGTTTAAAGACGTGTAAAGAAACAAAAGATATATTTTATCGTTTCTACGAGTATACGGAAAAGATAACTAATTTCGCCGGAATAAAACGTAAATTCAATATTATAATATTATTTTAACGCGCAGTGAGAGATTACGAGTGCGTTACAATGTATACCTACATATTATATTTATATTTATCTTATTTTCTTTTCATATTCAATTCTTTTGTACCTTCGTTCTGTTTCAATAATGCACACGTCACGTTCGGCTGGGATATGTGTATACAACTTTGCAGCTACATACAACCCCATTGCCCAGACATATTAAATGTGATGTCGAGTTTCAAATTGTAAGGATTAATGGACGGTTATTACCGAATTATGTTCGAAATCATTATCCACGTTATTCATAATACGATCACGATCGTAATATTGGACTTTGGAATTTTATAGTTGTTTAACCATTTTGTAGATTGTCATAAATTATTTTATACCGTAACTAAAACAATAATTTAAGACTTTTTGAAATGTCGAGGTTGCAGCCCCCTCAGAGCTCCTTGAAAACACTGCTGTATCTGAGCGGGAATTCCACCCCGTTTATCCACATTTTTTTAAGTACAGAATGAAAAATCGGAACACATGTTAGTAAATCAAATACCTTCTTCATTATTATACTCGGAATCTAACATATACGTCATGTTAATGCAATATCTACAGTTAGCATATACATAATATAGATAGGTCGATTGTTTCAGACGTCATATTTCCACTGTTTATAGATTATAGGTACCTAATAAACAAAAAAGTTTGAACATTTTTTTTATGACAGAATAGACACAATAAAGATAGTTCATACACGAGAAAAAACATTGTCGATTATCAATAATGCAACAGGTTATAAGACGCGTCTGGTCGTTTTGAAATATTGTCTCTACTAACATATAATATAATATCGCGGTTGCGGTTAATCGTTTGGTTTTTATCATCCATTGTTTGAATCATATATATTATATTATTTATAACCATTATAGATATATTAATGTATAAACTGAGCGTCCTTCATACACTGTCTTTAGTTCTCTAGTATCAACACTGTTAGAAAGAGAAATACTAGGCAAAATGCAGGGGTGGAACGCATTTATTTTTTAAGAGAGAAACTCGGAACGTGTCATTACCTAATTTTAAAATAAAGGAACGAGAACTCATTCCTATTTATAAGGAACGTGAACGCCAATCTTCGTTCCTTTTTTCTTCGATTTCTCAATTTTTCGTACAATATAAAATTATTATAATTGAGTGAATAAGTGGCTAATGAAGAATATTTTAATAATGACTCATAAATACCTATAGTATGTATAATATATATTTATCTTCAAAGTAAATTAAATATAAGTATTTTTAAATCAAAAATGAAAAAAAAATTTTGTACAGCACTAGGATTCAATTAAAAAAAAAAAAAAGAGGAAGGTTTAAAGAAACGGGTTCTTTTTTTAAGAAACGAGTTTCCTTTTAAAAAAGGAACAAGGAACGGGAACGAATGCATTTTTTAAAGAAACTTTCCCAATACTGTCTGGGTATAAAATAAGAGTTAAATTGTACGCTGTGTTTTTCTAACTTTGTTAAACTTCTGTCATTGGCTCTCACTCTCTTACTAATACTGGGTATAGACGGTCTCACGTTTTATGCTACTTTTTCTAATAATTTTGACTTCTGGACCTCTCTCTCTTTCTAATTATATATATTCTATAAGTTCATTTCTTTATTACATAGGTTTATGATAACAATCTATATCCGTATAACATATAGATTACTTAGGTGTAATAGGTACTAAATACCAGTTCCACATAAACTACCACCCGCTATTTTTTTAATCGATTCTAATCATTATTATTATAATATTATAATATAATAATAATATTATATAGTATATACAGATTAAAACAATTATTAATTATTTCTCGGTTACATAATATTATTAATAGTTTTTGAATTGTGCGATTCGAACGAACGGTCATAGATGATGGTGTTACATAGGTATATATAATATATTATGTTGTATATTGTATACACGCATAATGTATAGAGGAAATTCATACCGCGGTAAATGTTCAGATTGGATTATAATAATAATAGTATTATCGTTATTATTATTATTATTATTATAGTATAGTCACCGCAGACTCCCTTTGTGTAATATATATAATATGCAATTCATATTTTGTACCTATACAGAAAAAAAAAATTAAAAAAAATACGCGTATAATATAGGTAGGTATACGAATCATTTTTTTCATTCCTTTATATTCGCTCGATTCGTCCGCCCTCGAAGATCGTCCACATTTTACACACAACCACAACGTATCAAGATAATATGACGATGTGTGAACACATATTGATATTGTAATTTTAGTTCAACCGCGCGTTCATAAATTTACGGTTATTCTGAAAAAAAACGTCAGGGCAAAGCGACAGTGTTTAAT
This sequence comes from Cinara cedri, assembly GCA_902439185.1. NCBI lineage: Eukaryota > Metazoa > Arthropoda > Insecta > Hemiptera > Aphididae > Cinara > Cinara cedri. The sequence goes on from CABPRJ010001915.1 coordinate 987,917, forward strand.
ACGAATATTTATTGCGACAGAACCACACGGCTATTGGCCGCAGAATTAGCTTTATTTATGCGTTGCAATAAAGTAAAGTATATACAACACAAATTTTGACAGTTATTGTAAGGTATATCGAAAGGCTGAAAAAATGCACAATGAACGCAAAACGTGAAAAAAAATATAGTATAATATAGTAAATATATTCGTTTTAAAAGACCAAATCTTACGGGCCCACTATAAGCCCCCAAGGAATGTTGTTATGAGATAATTTCAGATTCTGAGTACAACGAGAAATGCATTGGTTTTACAATGATGTTTATTTTTTTTTTTATGTAAACATATTTTCTACCTACCAGAAAACTTACCCCGATTATCAAGTACAGCACCTTTTCTGAAAGTAAATGTTCTCTGGGTAGTACTTTAAAGAGGTAATTTTTTGAAATTCTCATTAATATTCGAGATAAAGAGAAAAACCTGGTTCTTTAGATTAAAAAAGATCGAAAGATTAAAAATAAGGTTGTCATTGATAACAGTTTTCATTTTTTTTTTTTATTATTTTAATATAGTTCTTTTTAAACAATCAATGTTGTCATGGAAACACACTTTGTTAAAAAACCGAACTATATTAAAATAAAATAAATTTCGATTTCAATACATTTTTTTAACTATTAATCTTTATATTATAATTCTTTATTCTATACTTAAGCATCACTATAAACTAAACTCCGCTCAGAATCGTTTTTTCGTTAGCAATGGTTTATCGTTGCTTACAGATATACATTAAATTAATTTCTGTATCCTACCTTCCCAACTTCCCATATACAACAGTGGCTGCACCCACGTGAGAAGTATATCCGTCTTTTATTTATTTCTATTTTTTTTAAAGATATTTACATTTATCAAGTTATTTTAAAACAATAAGTAAGAAATGTACAAGCAAATATAAATTACAGCACATGATTATTTTGTGGAAAAATGTCTTCATTATCAACACCTCGGAATAATTATTTATATAATTTTTGAAATTAAAGCAAATCTCTAAACCGCTTTCGTTTTAGACGAAGCATAATATTACCAGGGAAATACAAGGAGGACATATTGCGGATGAGAGGATTTTAATGGTTTATTAATTTAGCGTGATAACGTTGTTTGTAATGAGCTTTAGCTAGTTCATTGACGAAGGATATTTTAAAATATTTATGAAAAGATTCGTTAGTAATGAACCAAGAAGCTCCAGTTATAAGTTTGAGACTAATAGATTGGAAGGCTTGGATAGGACGTATATTAGATGGCTTTGCGGGACCCCAAATTTACTAAATAGACTAGTAAATGTATGGCTTTATAAATGAGAGTTTTGAATTCGAATTGCATTTTAGATTTGAGTAGGGGTCTGAGTAGATGGAGACGTGTATTTACCTGCTTACATTTGGAGTTGGTATGATAGGCCCAGGTGAGGCACTTATCAAAAATGACTCCTAAATATTCAGTTGAGAGCTAAACAACTTTTGGACTAGAAATATTGCTCCGATATTTAAATAATCATATTTTCTAAAAGCAAATTTGTATTTTTCAATTTGTCTTAAGTGTTGAAAAAAAACGTAGGAAAAATGCTCATAAAAGTTTACAGCAATAACGGTTTCATTATTTTAAATTTCATTTTTGTTAACTTTTCCCCAGAAATAAAGAATTTTTAAATGCATTGTGTCATAATATTATGTGTTATGTTGTTGTGATACTAAATATCTTTTCCCCGGTACATTTGGAAACTTTTATTATCTCCCTTTGGACTAAAATAGCTCAACATCGGTTGTTAAAGTTGTTTTACGGGTGGATTGAAGCGATAACATTTTAGTTGAATTTTAATATGGAATTTTAAAAGGTTTGAACTTCCAACTTTTGAATCCGTTGACTATTGGTTCGTCTGTTAGCAAAAATTTGGAGAATTACTTTACCTATTTCGATAAAACTTTTTTTTGTTTCTTATCATTATATAAAAAATATTATAATAATAAAAAAAAAATGAAATGTAATGGCATATTGATAGTTAATAACACAGAGATAAAATCATGAAGACAGAACTCTAGAGCCTATTTCAATAAACTGGTCTACAACGAAAACAAAAAGAAGACTAAGAACTATCATCTCTATAGTCAATATAGTTCATAACATTATTCTGATTACACTAATTATAGAAATGATTGCCGCGTTTCTGACTAAAATAACTTTTATTCCATGGATTTATAGAAAACTTGTATACGTCACTGATTGTATCAAGTAACTAGTGTTTATTAATGTTTATTAATAATTTAAGTTTTAGATTCTGAGTGGAAAGAGGAATGTATAAGTTTTAAAATAATATTTTATATATATATATATATACTATATTATGGTAATAGACAAAGGCATTGTAGATTTTTTTAAATAATTTTTCTATAATATTTTACTTATTTTCCCGTTTTTTCTACGGTTTTCCATGTTTTTTCCAGGTATTTCTAATTTCATGGGAAAACTCCTGGGAAAATCGAAAAATGACTTCCTTAAAATACCTCCCCGGTCTGATTTCCTTCGGAAAAAGGTTAACTTAAATATTGGAGCAAGATTTCTGGTAGAAAAGCTGCGCACCTATAAAATAAATAAACATCTTCGTTTCACTCAGAATCTAATATATGAAATTACTGACACAACGGGAATTGACTGAAAAATTAGAAGCATTAAGATTGGAAAATGATAATTTTTGTTTTTATATACAGTAAGATTTCGTTTTTATTCTTTAAAATTAAAATGTATTTAATTACATTATTTATATTTCATTTTTTATAAGGATAATAAATACAAACATAAATAATCAATTATTCTCCACTAAGATCTTTTATTCCACTATTTATGTGATAATGATTATGGCCAGCAGATTTAAAAACGTTTAACGAAATAGTGGCTACTTTGCATTTAAACAAAATCAGTCATTCATTGGAAGCATACCAGAACATTTTAGGAAATATTACAGTGAGTAGGTACCTAATATATATATTGGCAAATTATTCTTCACTGTAACTATAAAATTAAAAAATGGAACAAACAATTATAATTTGCTATAATTAAATAATCAGTTTATAAATTATCCGAATCTGTTCAGTGTTAAGAACTGAGTATTATTTTTATATTTATTATTATTAAATATGTATATTAATATATTCTGCGTTACATATTCGGTATTTTTTGTTTTGTTTCACCGAGCGATGAACGCATATCATATAATAATGATATACATATTACAATTATGAAATGACGTGATCGTATATAGTTTAATCCGTTCAAAAATTATATTGTGTTGTGATGTTTAATTTTTTTTTTTTTTAAATTACATAACGCTTTGAAATTTAAAAACAAAAAATATAAAATGTAAAATGCCCATATCTATACAAGAAAAACATGTTGACTGAATTAAATTCCTTTACGTTCAACAAAGTAATGTATGCATATATATATATATATATATATATATATATATACTCATGCATGTATTTATCGTGTTTACCTACTCATATTTCTCACTGTTTCCGTCACACGCTGTGCATTAATCCTGACACTCAAAAACTATAGTTGTCTGTGCAAGAAGGATACTGTTTGGGAATCTCGTGGGTACATTATTGGTGCATGTATACGTGATATATTAACAGTATTAACTATAATCGTAAACAATTAAACTTACAAACACAAGTATTTAAATATTTTACAGGTTTGAAAAATACGAGACTAGGTTTAATATTATGTACATCATTTTAAACATTTTGATTTGTAATTATTCTTCAATTGTATGTAGATGATATGTCTAGCAACACACAATCATAGCATGTTGACATTTTTATTCAAGATAAATATATTTTAGATAACTATACGATGTTTATCTAAATAAGAGAAAAAACGAATATTTATTTAGATAATTCTTAAAACTGGAGATGTCCAGACCCAGGTATAGGTAAACGTTGATTGTCTATAGGTACACTTAGTACTTACTATTGGAACTAGTATACGTTCCTAATTTCCTGAGTCCATTTAAGTGTCAGATTTTATGTGGACTACCGTAAACGTGTATTCTTATTTTCATCCACAGAGTACACAGGTACCTATATACTCTGCTGTAATATAATAATTTGAGATATCGAGATTTCTATAGTACGTATATTTTATTTATTTTTTTGTTTTTGCTATATCCTTTGTGATTTCTGTATTACTTTCACCTATGTACGTTGTTGGATTTGTTGTAATTATAATAAACAGACATTATAGATTATTATGTAGCTGTAAACATATAACCGTACCTATATAAAATAACAGCAATTACATTTATCAAAGAACAATATAAAGTATTATGCAATGTAAGACACAACAGCCGATAAAGTATATAATTTAACAATTCTATAAGAATACGTTTTATTGAATTTCTTTTAGAAAAGAAAAAAAAGATGAATAATTAATGTTTTTTTCGAATATTGTTATGATACAAATATAGGTATATTTTTGTGCACTCGTTGGAACGAGTAGGTACGGCTAAAGTGATGTTTGACTACAGATTTTATTATTGTCAAATGTACCTGTATACCAAGTACAAATGATAAATCAAAATCAAAACATTTAATTTTTACCCGGTTTAGGGTACACAAAAACTAAATATCACAATTTATTACAATTTAAACTCTTTTGACGAGAAGTATAAGGTAACCTGATCCTATCGTATTATTATAATATTAAATCCTATAATTTTCCCATACATGCATTTTTTCTAAAACTCTGTAAAACAATATACTTAAATAACCGAAAGTAATATAATAACAATACCTACGTCTTTGTATCTACTTGTTTTTGATTTAATATTAGTTTCACATAATATTTTAAAATATCGTTCATTTTATAAGCGAGAATTTGGTAATACAGCACCTCATAATAGAAAATTAGTATTCGAATTAATATTTTTATTATTATAATAGTTACATTTAACTTCGATACTCATACATATTTCTGTTTGCCGTTAAGTTGTTAAGAGATGCATCTCAGTACAGAGTAGCCCTGATATTTAAAAAAAAAAACAATACACACACACATATATATATATAAATAAAAAAGCCAAATATCACTCACTCACTGATCGCTATTTTTCAAAAACTAAACAACATAGGAACTTGAAATTTGAATTAGTGGTTCCTCTAAAACTCTAAATGTGCATAATTAAAATAATCAGCAAATACGCACATAAAAGTATATAAAGATATTATTTTTTTGTTATGGATTACCATAGTAACACGTATAAAATAAAAACAAATTTAAAGGTTGGTAATATGGATAAAAAAAAACCTAGTGAATTATAAAATGATATCAATATTAATATTAATATATACCTGCTCTATGCACGTGCAACAAATGAAATATGATTACAAATAGATATTTTTGGTTATGTATTTTTTAATAAAATATATATTGTATAAATATAAAATACAAATAAACGTGGTTATTGTTATTATATTTATGTGCATATGTCTCTACGTCTCGTATCGTCATTTATAAACTGATATTATTTAATGATGTAATTTTTGTTTTTCAAACTTTCTTTTAATTAATAAAATCTTTTGTGCACGATTTAACATATATACACACGGTCAAGTATAGGAGTTTTTATCATTTAGTGTACCTAGTCGTTTACAGTATGTCCACGTTGGAGATTAGGTACACTTAATTTTGAAGGCTTTTTCCATTCCCTCTCGAATTACTGGTAAATTAGAAGTATCTACCTGACGTGTATTATTGTTATTATTATTTATTATGACATCGAAAAAAAAATCCGAAAAACAACAATATATAAATCCCATAACAAATATTACGTAAATTCGAAAAATATTTTTTTCGTCCTATATGTTGTCATTTCCTTTTTACGAGTAGGACGTGTTTAGACATTGTTATGTGCAAAAACGTCATAAAAAACGTTTTGAACAATACGCGAGGAAATAACCTTTTTTCGGAACAAAAGCCAAAGATCGTATCCTCGCAACCATACTATTAGGCAGTTGTCCGAGTTTCTAAACAAAACAGAAGTACCTATAGCTATGCATGAAATAACCAATATACTTACATAATAACACATGACTAACCGAGTTTTGGGCAATTCTGAGCAGAATACTCGTATTTTTTAGTATTGGTTCATTGAAAAACAAAAAGGAGCTGATATTGCTGATCTGTGTGTGGTACACCGTGTACCACTGTGTATAGGTCTATGTTTAAAAAGGTGGGATATATAATTAGTCATTTAATTGTATATGCATGCAATGATAAACATTTGTAATGAAAAACGATTCTAAGCGAAAACATGTTTACGTATTAAAAAAAAAATAACTAATTAACGCTTCATTTTTTTTTTTTTTTACCACTTTAACAACCAATAATGAATATTATATTCAATTCTCAAGCATTAGCTATATTGTCGGCTTTCGTGGAAATGGATTTTAAAATAATTTGTACTTACATAGTTCAATAATACCACCTTGGCTTATATTATTCTGTGCCAGAAAAAAAGGAAGACAAATTTGAACAAAATTACTACAAAGTCATCGGACCAGACAGATTTGTCGCTGATGAGACCAAGTCAAAAATAGAAAAGTTTCAATTAATTTTCCAAAAATCTCCATTTCATTCACAATTTCCCTTGATAATTACATAAGTTACTTATTGGATGCCTCATTCATAACCGATGTTAAATATAAGCATATGTGCTGCATATGCGCGAATTTCAAGAGTTCAAAACTATTTTGTTCCAAAATCCAAATTTACATAGGACCCAGATCAATATTCTCATATTTTCCGTAACATTTTCTTCGAACATGACAATTTATTTTAAAAACCACCACACCTGACAACGCTGCAGTAAGTAAAATACCAAGTCAAACTATATATATATATATATATATATATTATAAGTATATAATATATATATATTTAAGAATATCGACGGTGTAACGAATCGGGAAGAATGTATACTCGAGTAATAGTAAATAGTGTGGGGCTTTTTTTTTTTGTACCATATTATCATAATATAAAATTGACAATGCCGCAAAAAAGGGGGACGGTTTTTGAGCGAGATATATGAACGTGTGGATGAAATAGTGAGGAAGAGAGCGGGGTATAATGAACGATGAAGGTAAGTAGAAGTATAATGTAAGTAATAATGCGTCGTTTTCGGACCCTCGAGCGTTATCAAAACGATACGACTAGCTATCACGCCATCCGGGCATACGTTGTATAATATTTGTGTATGTGTGTGTGTGTGTGTATGTGTGTGTATAAACATCAGCAGAAAACTGTATAATATACGATGGCGATCAACCGGTTGCAAAACATACCTAATATATTATTATAAACATAAAAACGTGGTGGTGGCCTTGTTTTGTTCTGCAGGAGTTCAGAGTTCGACCGCCGGTGTCTGCCGTGTAATAATAATAATAAAAAAAAAATGCAATATAATATCGAAAATGTGTTGCTTGATTTAAACGTCAGTACCCAATAGAAAACACAAAATACAGAATAACGATCAGCGTCGATTACTGTATCCATTATAGATTCTGATCGGTTCGACCGACACGCCTCATAATCTACTGCCACTCCATAACTATGTAAGCCCGATTTGAACGTCGATTTATTTATGCGATGTACTACACATTTCTACTCTCTTCACGACGAAAACTCAAAAATCAATTGACATTTTGTATACCTGGGTATTTATGTTCTTAATATGGATATTACAGTTTACAATATAATATTAAATAATAAAATACAACGCAAATTTAGAAGAAATGAAACAATATTTTATAAAACGTGTATAGAACGTTTCAACGTGATTTCAGCAGAGTGATATATAAGAAACATGATGCAAACACTATTTTAACGCGTTATTGGCTCAAATAATTTGATTTTCTTGTGGGTACCTAAATTAAATAAAACTTGACTTATCCTGAGACCTGGCTCTATGAACTTCACAAATTCGAAAACTATAATTCGCTCATTGGCGGTTTCGGACAATCGAATTTTCAACACATAATAATCATAAGATATTAATTTATTGTTATCATATAAAATGATATAATTATGTATCTATATGCACAAAAAATATTATACATTAGGTACACATGGTGTATTATATATTGTATATTTTATAATTTTATATTGTACATAAAATGGGGTCGTATTTGAGGGGTACTCTGTATAATATTGTAATGTTAATGCGTTCAGTAATGAATATAACAGTCACTGCAGCCAATTCACGGCGGTGTCTATGTATAAATGAAATGAAAAATAAAAGTCATTCTCCGGTCACATTAGAAGAATATTATTTCTGTGTTTGTTTTATCCCCTTCTGAATTTTAGACATTTTACGAAATATACGCACATTTTTTCTCGCTCATTAAAGTTTATTTTAATAACACGCCATCCGATGCAATATTGCACGTAAATATATATATATAAATATATTTATATACAATCTGTACTGATTGTAATACACTCAACCGTGGTTGATGTAAAAACCAGCAGCCATTAACTACAATGACGGCAAAACGCATCTGTACTGAACAGTGCATTATTATAAATTATAGTCTCGCCACCACTGCGACAAATCGGCCATCTCACGCGAAGGCATACCTACCAGTTCTCCCCGGATCGCGATAACGTTGTACAGCATAACCTCCAAAAACCAAAAAAGTCCAACTGTTCAATTTTGAATTTTGTATCAGTCACGGTTTAAGATAATATACAGCTAGAGACATAAACAGTTCGATACACGACCATGGTATGCCGATCACGTAAATCAGCTGTTAAATTAACGACTACCAGTGAAATTATTATTTATATAAATGATAAAAAATATTAAAGTCTTTCATTTTAGTAGTCCACTTTAAAATGATAACAAGATAATAAGTAACAATTTTTGACAATGTTTTATATATCAATAACCAACCTATATAATCGTAAATAACGATTTTAATCTCAACGGATTGAAATGCTTCCGATTCCCGTGGCCTACCCATCGTAGTTATTCATCGACTAGGTTTAAGATTTACTTTACACTTAGTTACTTGATGCTATAATTTCATTAGAACAGAATCAGGTTCGAATCAAAAAGTAGGTTAGGTTTTCGTATAACGAACGAGGTGGAATTTGTATGTTTTTCTAAGTTAGTATACCTGGACTTCAATTTTCCAGGCACTTTTTTTCCTCATCGCCTATAGAGAACTAGATAACGTATCCTTAATTCGATAAGTCTGTACATTACGATATCGTAGACAAATCATAAAGCCTGTATACAAATATATGTTAGGCTAAATATACGCAACAGCGTCCGTCTTCCGACAAAAACTATAATACGTATTGCGCGGTGATTATATTTTATAGAACCGGTGCACCTGGTATAAAACATAGCGTTTATCTATAGTATTCCGGTAAATTCACCCGGTAAAATAATATAACGGTGTTTTAATTAAACTATTGAACATTAAAATATAAAGTACCTATATAAGGTGTTATATAAAAAATATAATACACTTTATTATACAAGGTTTCCCACGAAGATATGATAATTACAATATCTCGGAAAGTATTATCTTTTTTCACAATTTAAAAAACAAGTAGTTCTAAAATGTTAGGTTACTGTTATTTCTTGCTACCTTTATTTTTGACGATGAACTAACCACCTAATTTAGATTTTAAAATGACAACCTATGTCAAAAATTTCATAAATAAACGGAGTATTAGTTTAAATCCAAATTGGTATTGACATTTTTAATTGCTATCAATCGTTTATACAATCTATTCCACTTTGAAACTTAGGCGGATAAGGGGAGAGAACTATTCAAACGCCGCGTGCCGTACTCTATACCGACCCAGACTTCAAAGCGGAATATTTAAACTTAATACTTCGTCTATTTATGGTATTTTCAATATAGGTGACCGTTTGAAAAATAAAAGTTGGTAATCGGTTCTTCCCCAAAAATAAAGACGAAAAAAAATTATGGTAGCGTAACATTTTAGAAATACTTGTTTCCATAATTAAAAAGTTAATACTTTCCAATAGATATCAAAATGACCATATATTCGATGGGACACCCTGTATAATATCCATCGTGGTAATAATATGATATGCCCACGAGTCGACGCTAAAACGCGTTCAGGTACTATTATTGGAATTTTGATTTTCTTTTTGCAAGCGGCATTGTGATTATCATATTTGTTTTACGGGGAAAATATAATAAAATATACATTTTATGATAGTTTTTTTTCCAATGTACCGTCGCCAAATCGCATAAACATAATACACGGATTGGGTATATGTCCTGCAACATAATACATTATAGGTACTTGCTACGCTGTTGCATTTATATACGCGCGATTATAAAAATTGAATTCTTAGAAAACCCGTAAAAATGTTCTCGATATTATGATAGTTTTATAGATTTTAGGTATATACGATTTTTCGGTCGTATAAGTAGTCAATAAAACATACCATAAAAAGTGTAAAAAAATGAATAGTTACGAATAACGCATACTGATTATTACGTATCGTATTAGACAAGTTTAGTAATAAACCGAATTTGTTCGTAGAAAATACGTGGATATAGTTAACCGAATAGTCTGTATACGATTGAGTTGAGCGAGTTTTGGTTATTTAAAATCGAATCAAGTATTAATTTTTTCGAGTCAAATCGAGCTCAAAAGTCTCGAAAACTCGAGTTTACGAACGCCAAAAAAAGATTTGTCGACTCGAGTCGAGAAAACTCGACTATTTGTAAAATGTATAACAATTAATTAAAAAAAATTCGTTTTACGATTGAAAATCGTTTCGTTATTATTTTACACACGTTTCCTTGATAAATAAATAATTTAAAACAGCTGATAATAATAATATACCGACGTAATTATTTACCGAGAAGAAAGTGAATTTCCCGATTGACTCCGCAGAGGAAACACGCATTACCTAAGTATTTAGACGTAAAACCGGATTATTCAACAGTTTAGTAGGTAGGTACAAAATTTATTCGTATTATAATAATATATAATATATTATGCCAGAGACTGGACAAACGTTTTTTAAGTGCGCGTGTTTACCGAATAAGTATCCCGAACGGCCAAACGATAATAATATAAGCGAGTATTATGGTAGGTTTTTCTAATCCGGTTTTAAAAAAAATAAAAACATTGATTGTCGGTTTATCAATAGATGTAGATAGGATTAAATAATACACTCAGAGCTTACCGTGAATTTAATTATTTCGATATTATATGTATGGTATTAGTACACGTCGTTTGATAGTCCACGTGAACATCACAGCAGTGCTATGAAAGAAGGAGTTATATTCCCGAGTGTTCGATCCTGAGGCAAGGGCAGATTATAAAAAATTAGGAAATCTCGTTTTCAGTACATTTTTTTAGTTTTTGTAAACACGTAGGTACTCGGAAACAATTATCATTCATCATGATCACATGGTATTCACACGCACGCTTTATTATAAAGGACCGTAAATAAAAATGTTCAATACAATATTATTCGAAAAGAGCTCGCGGACAATAATAATACTGTTTTTAATGTCAATATTACAAATTTAATACAAATTAAAATACAATAATGTGTATTTGAATTTCAAAATAAACAAATTAGATAATTAATGTTCCGTTCACCGTTTAGCTGTATTCAAATTCCGCAGCAAGGAGAGTATAATAATTATAATAGATGGCGGATTCTTAGAGCGGCAAATTTTGTTGGTAATTTGTTTACTTTTAGGAGGTACTTAAATTGAAAAATATTTTTCGACGAGAATGGGTTTATATTAAAACGTCATAAAGGCCACGTGCTATAAAGATTTTTCAAATTTTTTTCAAAAAAAAATCAAAAGTTACTAGTAAACCGACACGAATTTTTTACACGTTATTATGTAAGTATGATATACCGTATAGCCAGCCCACTAGCCAGTAGTACAACTAAGGGGGTCGCCGAGCCCGGAACCCCTTAGGGCTGTAATTGCTTCTAACAAGTACATAAGTTTGTATTTGGTTATAGCTAAACGACTCGAATATGTAATTAACGATTATTTAAATATAATTATACCTTTATTATACGACGTTAATTAATAGGTACATAAATATTATTAAAATGTTTAATTACTTACCCCATATAATACCACTTATGGCCTTATAGTTAAACTATTAACCAGTGGCGCCGAATCAATTTTGGAATGGTCTGGCCAATAGTCATAGTATTCCTAATCACTAACTATGTAGATACCTATATTTATTTAAGTATAAACAAGATAACCATGGAGTCACTTTGTCCACCGTACCCCTCCCCCCTCTAAACATTTGTTTATATTTAAAAAAGTGTCTGTAATGAAAATCGTGTAGTTTTTTATTATTTCATATACTTAGTAAATATTTATACATTTTTGTTGTGTACAATAAAATGAAGTACCTAGCTCATGAAAACTATGAAAACTTTTCTGTGGGTACTAAAAACTCAGATTATGACTCGTATATATAATACATAGCGTAACGTTATTACGTTTAATATATTATTGCTATAATATGTTATTATGTGCTACCACATTTTTTAAATCTCAAACCAATTGTAAATATTATTACTCCTGCCTTCTTTAAATAATAGTTACACACGTGAAAGAAATTGTATTCATTGATCATCAACCATAAACGTTTTTAAAGTCGTTACTTTCATAAAGGTAGCCTTTTGAAAATATGGTTTTTATTTTTTTTAACTCTCACCATAGAAAATGCGTTTAAATTTAATAATAAATCGAATTTAAATAAAATAAATATCTAGTAGATAATAGTATACTTACTAATTATTAGCAGATTAAAGGCGGGGGGAATGTGGGCGATCGCCCTCCTCTACTCACTCTCCAATATACTCATAGCTGAGTATACGGTTAGAGCTGAATTTTTGTATGAATGATGTGAAAGATACACCCAAAAAAAAAAATAAATAAAAAATTAAAATTAAACTAAAAGGCACACGTCACAGTAAAACCAATGCGTTCTTCGCTACGTTCAGAATCTAAAACGTATAAGACACAGAAAACCGGTAATGTGCTGCCACAATCAAACGCGGCTCTGTGCGACGACCGTAGACCTAGCTATAAACCTATAGGTACTCTATAGTACGAGATTTATAGTAACGACCGAAATCTAATTATAGGAAACGCGGTGTACCATAATATTATACGCGACCGTGTGAAACGGACCTTAGGTACTCGGATTGCAGCAGTAATGAATCGTTGACTTTTCATAAACGATCATCAGTTTTCGTATAATAGTGGTCGGTCTCGGCATATTATAATAAGCACAATACGCGTATATAATGATATTATGTAAATACGTTGTTAAAAAAAAAAAAAAAGTAGGTAGTCAAATAGGTACGTACGCGTACAATATAATAATACAATATAATTTATGCATAGGTAAATACAGTGAAATAATTAAACAGTAAGAACCTCCGTATATATAGTAAATTATTATGCATATTAATATAGTATTTCATCTGTAGATTGCATGTACGGCCTACGTATACGGGGTGATTCTTTCACTTTCACGGTCTAGCGTTTATCTACGAAGACTCTGTACAGAAATGACTTTAGTTTTTCCGGTCACTGTTATTTCGTACAGCGTATAAACAATTTTCAATAATCAACATTCACTCCTCCCTTCTACTGTTTTAAAACCAAATTCGAAAGAAAATATTTCCCTGCGATTTCTGATGTGCATAACACTATATATTGGTATAATACTGGGTGTACCATTTATGAAACAGTTTAAAATTTAGACCGTTGATGAAGTATGGAAGGGTTATCATGTAAAAATGGGTATGAAATTTCCATGCCAATTCAAGGTATAAAGAGTAGAGGTAAACATTTAAAAATAGCCGTAAAATAAAGCTTAAACGATTGAAAAAAAAAAAAAATAAGAAAAACTGAAATAAAATATATTATTAGTTCTCGAACAGTGCATTTGGATCACAATAAAAAAAATCGCCCTATGCCACTCGTGTTAGTCTTATTATAGAGGCCCGATGAAAAAATATGAGTTTTCATAAAAAAAAAACTAGACAAAAGGGATAAATGATGCCTAATAAAACTACTCCGATTAGAAACGTTTTTCGTTTGCAATAATTAATCGTTAAAAATATTTTTAAAAAAAATATATCGTATAAAAATCAAGAAAAAAGATTCGAGTAGAACTCAGTTATCTGGTATTCCTAATATATATTATATTAAAAATTAGTCGAAAAATATCATGTGATCATTAAAATCGATCCAGCCGTTCTTGAGTTATAAATGGTGTAACTAATCCGACTTTATTTTATTTATTAATGATTTTTGTTTATTCAAGGGTTGCCATGGAAAAGAAAACTATTATAATTATTATTATTTTTTTATAATACTGTTATTTACACTACTCAAATTTCACAATAGAACATATTTAGTCCGCTTAAGGTGGACTACCCACTTTCCACCTATATGTTTTCGTTCAATTCTAACACGTCCAAAACCAGAAATGAGTAAAATAATAATAATACAAATCAGCACAGGCGCCGGACAGGTAGTCTTAATATATAATTATCTGATATACCTGGTATATTATATATGGAATATAATTGTTGTATACAGTACATAAACTGAATCGCCTTATATATCCTACTTTTCTGACTTCCCGTCTATAACTATTTTTATTCATATTGTAATTCTATTAATTTTCAATATTATTTTATCAAACATACATAGTATAGAGAAATTAATTATTCCGAATGACATACATTATTTGAGATAGTTGTTATTCAGTTAATATTTATATAAATTATTATGTTTACTTCATCTCAGGATTTACATAACAAACACCCTCAACAGGTTCACAAACTGAACAATGGATTCAGAATTATTCCGTTTCGTCGTATAATGCGTACTTAAAAGTATAAATAATTATTTTAGACATCATTGAGTTGAGCGTTTACATTTTGGTGCCTATATGGCTAAACGATTATATTTCTTTGACTTTTAACTAACGCCTAACAGTATCTACATTATAACATAGTGTAGCATATAAAAAGGGGGTGGGTAGACACATTACGATAACTTTTTTAAAATAGTACTTGCATATATTTTGGGTACCGAAAATCATAGAGTATAGTTTTAATAACAATAATTCTTAATGATTAAACCGGGTATATCAAATTATTCTGTTGGTATTATAATATATTAATCGCACTTTAATAGCCCGGTTAAAACTAAATATATCATTAAGATAAACCTGTATCGACGATTATCGAGTCTCAAAGATACTTTGTGAGATAATACAATATTTATCGCGGTTTCATGAATAATTATGATATTGTATTCACGTACACATGCAAAATGATTTAATCTGTTGATTGTTGAACACACTTTCGGTAGTGGATGCACTCTATATTGTCGTTGGTAGTTTTTATATTATTTTTTTATGATGTGTGCGAATTTTTATTTATTTTTTTCTGTCTGTAAACAACTTTTCCACCAGAAATCTTCCTCCAATCAAAAACAATAAGACACCTTTTTTTTTTTACATTTTGGATCTATTTAGTGGGTAAGTAAGTCGCGTTTTGATTTTCAAACCAGTTTTTATAATAACTGGGAAAAACTGGAAAAAACTTAGGAGATTTGAGAACGTTTACGGCATTAATGGCTTCGTAATTTATTATAAATATTGGTCTTTTGTTATAAATTGGTTAAAATGATCATATAAAGCTGCCATTTTCACAGACTACTTATAACGTATTAACTATTTTAACTTATATTTATTAGCCTTTAATAGAGGTAGTAAAAGCTATTTATAGAAAAAATTTTCAGTTTTTATTTGATATAGACACATATGTGTCTATATCCAATCGACCAATCAAAAATCTTTGGAAATTTTACTCGAGGTTTATTATAATTTGTAATTAGTAGTTACGAAAAAAAAAAGTTGAGTGTAATGCAGAAGTTTTTTTTATATGAGTTTTAAGATAAAATTTTTACAAACATTTTACAAATTACGGCATTTAAAAACATGTAGGTATATAATTGAACTTCCCTCAGAATCGTATTTCGTTATCAATGATTTATCTTTGCTTACAAATATAAATTAAATACTTAACTTTATGTAGCCTGCATTCCCAAATTTCCTACCTACAACCGTGGCATAGCCATCAACGGTATCAGCTATTTGTATTTTTTTTTTTTAACATTTATTAAATGGGTAAGTACAATATATTTCCACATTTAAATCGTCTGCAAAATAATTATTACAGTAAGAATTTCGATTGTCTGTGTTCGTCTTTTTGACAGTTTCCTTTATTTTACGTTACCGTTCCGAACCGGGTGCGTTACGCCACGACACGACGCTACTGCAGCAGTTACGGGATTTTCAAATCGCACAATGCCGAAATTTTTATTTAGACGAGTTTTAAATAATATTATTCACGGTGATCAACGTGCCGAACGGACCGATAGCGACGTGCTTGAAATCGTCGTGTTTAAAACTATCGTTACGGCCGCGACAACCCGCTCGAGTATATTATAAATCATACTGCATCGTTATAACGCAGACACCGCGCACTATAAATCACCTTTGATCAATTTCTCTGTTTTGCCGACCGAAACCTTACTACAATAATACTAACTTATTGTTAACCCCACACTGTTAAAGTATTATACATGTGTACAGTTCAGAGGCACAATCAGGATTTTGAGTTGGGGGGAGCTAATTACGTTTTTGCTATAGAGAGACGGATGAAGAGAAGAGGGGGGGGAGTTTCGATAACCTTCCTTCAAAAATCTAGAAAAGTATCTTCATCAATATGCATTTTATCGTAATACTTTAAACGAAAATTTGTAAAAAAAAAAAAAAAAACAATACTGAAATAAGAATATAGTTATATGTGTCTTGGCAGAACTTGTAACTGGTATTTACTCTCCTGTAACTGTTGCATCTTCTTAGGAGAATTATGAACAAAAGTAATAACTATACATAATTTTCATTATCGTTTTATTTTTTACTTAGATTATTCATGGCAAGCCAACTGACTTTCAATTCTGGCAAAGGAAAAAATAATTAGAAACGTAGTTAATACTAAAACCGTATGAATATAATACAAATGTATTAGTACATAATACATAATACTAATGTATTATATACATAAATACAGTCTATGAGAAACATATGGCCTCTTTAGCTTCTCTAACTACGCTTCTAGTATAAAATAATAATGTTAGATTTCCATTTATGTGGCTCCCCATAAAACAAAGTTTGAGTACGCCTCAGTCTGGCAGTCGTTTTTCTATATATTAAAAAAATACAAGAGTTTCGGTTACGTCGTCTAATTTGAGGATAATCGTCGAAATATATATTTCTAACGACATACAATTAATGAAACATATTGAATACGTAGTAGTTACCCATTATATTAATTATACAATATAGCTAATATTATAAATTATGATACAAGAATCGAATTCATATTTCTATAAATTACATTATTTTACATTTTGTAAGATTTATTATCAAACGTTTCCAAAATATAATATGCATTTCTAGTACATAAAATAAATGACGTGCCTAGTTGTATTGGAGTAATAAATAATTTGGCTGATCCCATCGCCATCGCCGCCACCACGTCCGCACTTGTTCCATAAAACATTAATAATATACCTACCCGCAGATAATAAATAAATGACAATTGTACCTAAATATAGTGGCTATTCAATAGAATTATGGATATTATTATACCTGTATGATGTAACACATACTATAATGTCTGTGTTGTACAAGAGAGAAATCCATCGGGACGGTATAATAATTTATAGACGGTGAACTATCTCGCGTCGTATTTACACAATACGAGTAGTATTAAATGTATTTTTTCTCCAAAAACCAACCCGTCATTTTTTCGGTATTTATAGACATAAGTCCGGTACAGGATTTTGAAAAATATAAAAGAGGACCTTTCGGTCATATCCCCGGAGTCTATGGATAGCAGTGGTTTTGCTATTATTATGTCTTGTCAATGGTGTTCCCATTAAATTTTATTTAGAGTATACAACATTCTGGGTCTTACACGAGGTATTTTATGATTCAATTATAATTTATACTCTGTTTATAGAGAAATAAATATAAATTCTATAAAAATTTAATTTAAAATATCAAAATAAAATGCTCAAAATTCGAAGAAAAAAAGAGCTCATACTGATAATGTGTGGGCAACTGCAATAGGTGAGAAATTCGGAAGGCAGGAAATAAAATTATTTTTTAATTTATATCTGTAAACACCAATAAACCATTACTAACGAAAAAAGATTCGGAGTGAAGTTCAATTATATATTATATATTTGAAAGGCCATAGTATTCAAGATTTTTGTCGAAATTTGATACTAACTCTTCTAAAAAAAAAATACTAGATAACACTAAATTTAAGATTCAGAGAGCGTAGCGAATTTATTGGTTTTACTATTATGTGTGTTTTTTTTTTATACCTATTAACAACTTTCCTACCTGAAATATTTCTCCTAAATATTATAGAGTGTAATACCTTTTCTGAAAGGAAATTTTGTGTAGTTGATACTTTAGAGAAGACATTTTTTGATTTTCGAAGGGGTTTTTGAAATTATCGGGAAAAACCGGAAAGAAAATTATAGGTAAAACGGCAAATATTTAAGGCACGCCGCGGCGTTGCCGTTTTCATTGTTTTTATTTTTGCAACTTTTGTTGTCTACTAGAAATATTACTCCAATGGAAAATTAACAAGATATAGATTTTGTTGTATTTTTAAACTAGTTGGTGATCAAGAAAGACGTTATTTGATTTTCTTTGTAGTTTATTTAAAAATTGAGCAAAACCGAAAAACCCGTAGAAAGAACGGGAAAATGTACGAAAATAATTATTTTATTATTAGAAATTTGAATGTAATTTAAGTTAACATATCCGTAGAGACTTAAAATTTGGATAGAAAACTTATATTTCTTTTTATAGACGTGGTGAAATTTCCAAAATATTTGAGCAATTTTTGAGCTTTTTGTAGACATTTTAATTTTGCGACTTTTTTTACGTAATATTTATTTATTAGGTACTCTATAGATAAAATATTATTAGACCTTACAAAAATGCCACCTGATAGAAAGAATAAAAAAATGATTTGTGAAATTATTGATACCAGTGACGTTGAACATTTTTTATACTTAAGGCAAAACCCACCCGCACAAGACATGCATTTTTATAATATGCACTATAAATTATTTTTCACAGCAAAAACCTTATTTAGCTATGTAAACATAGACTATCAATTCGCATGTAAGTAAATTAATAATAGATAATACACAAAGCTAAGGACACCTCTGATTTCGTGATAGTTAATCTTAATCAACAATGACAACACTTAATATCTTTAGTGACCCACTTTACATATTTTAGTTATAAGGCCTTAAAAAAATCTAATTCGGTACACCACTGACTGATACCCAGTAACAATTTGTATTGAAAAAAATCTAATTGAAACTACTTAATTTAAAAATAAAAACTATACATTAAGCTTATTGTAAATAGTAAAATAATAGATATTATATGTACTTTATTTTTTTTTTGTTTTATACAATTTATAGAATTGTCTTAATTCTTATTAAGTACTAGTACTCCATAAAAAAATAGATTTTCGTCTTGATAAAGCCCATGACATGATACCATGGCACAAAAATAGATCTTATTTTAAAATAAATGCATTTTATTGAAAATTATGAAAAAATTGAAATATGTGTAATGATTGCAATGTGTATTAAAATCCAATGAATAATTATTCTATTGTTATTTTGGGGGTGTGGGCACATAGTCCTCACGACTTACTTTGCAAATAATTTGTATATCCTTTCCCTCATAGAAATTCCTGAGAACGCTACTGGAGAACTTATTCTGTATATTCTATTACATTTTGAATAAACCTCAATTTTAATATCTTATTTGCGTGTCGGTCAGTAGTCTTTGAGATTCCACCAGAATTTTAGATTCCTTTTTTCTCCCAGAAATTAGCAATTTGAATTTCATTGTCTTTCAGTAATATTGGTGTCATACTTAATCCTTCTTTTCTCTTACTGAGTACTACAATAAATGGCGACGTTTTCACATTCCCGCTGGACTTCTCCTTAGGCTTTCTCATTTCTGACCATATTAATACGAGATTCCATTGTATTCCGTGCACGCCAAGGTAGGCCATATAATCTAAGGGGGGGAGGGGAATCCTGTTAGATAGGTATACGTTTCTTTACCGTCTTGTTCGGTACGTACGTTATCAGTTCCGTAAACAGCGTTTTGCGAGTATTAGCAATAATTAGCGATTTCAACTTAATATAACCGTATGCTAGCCACGCCACTGCACACTGGATCGACTAATCGATTTCAAACGCGCGCAGTCGTTTCATCGTGAGGAAATTATAATATTATAGTATTATAAACCGAAGTAACCGATAAACTCTACCAATACTATTATAACATTAGTGTCTTGTGCCCGTCGATATTGTGTGTATTATTATTATTATTATGCGATCTCGGGCGATTTGACGTCGGCTTACACCAGTACGGCAAGAGCCGTCGTCGATCCGTTACAATATTATATTCAAGAAATAATATAAAGAGACGACCAATAGGTACCAATAATAATACTCGTACGATGTCGCTGCTGCTGATACAGACAGGGGATCGACAACGCGAGCGTCAATCACGAGGTCGTCGTATAAACGGCGGCGATCGTCAAACGGCGGCGGCGATGATGACGGTAAAACTATTATAATAAAATATACCGGGTGATTCTTTTTTTCATCACGATCCGGCGATTTTCTCTGAGGATTTTAAGTATACATTTGATTGTATACTCGTTGTGAAACTGTTTAAGCTTTACGTTTCAACACTATTTACGGTACTTTCGAATACTTACCCCCCCCCCACTCTTTATGCCTTGAATGAATATTAGCTCATGATTTTCAAATCTCCACCTCCCATTTTAACACAGACATCTGAAAATGCCAATATGTATACAACGCTAATACCGTATAATAATATACCGTTTACGAGTCATTACTAATTGCAGACCGAAGAAGTGTCAGTGTGTAGGTAATATAGTGAATATTTAATTTTCGGTTTTAGACGATAGGTATTAATTTCTTATTCTTATTTCTTAGTCTCAATATTGTTATAATAAATTAAATCATAAATGGTAAATGTCATGGTACCAATCATGATAAGTTTATCGGGAAGCTGAGAATTTTCCGTTGGATATGTTCACCATGGATTGCTCTTAATGTGGATAGATCTAGATATGGTAAATGTTAGTCTATGTTTAAGGCCTATACGCAAAAAAAAAATAAAATGATATCAATATGTTTTTCACGTAAGAACACTTTTTCCGGTAAGCTTAAATTGGCATATGCACCCATGGTACCATATATGGCTATAATTTTATCATTATGATACTAAAATTTTTTTTTTTTTTTTTATAGAAGACGATTTCATTATCTTTTCGAGAGGAAAATAATGTAAACGTATAAGATTCGAATACAAATATACAATTACCAAAAAACACCTAAATAGGTTTATACTAAAAAAAAAACTTCGTGAGCCAGCGGCCGCGTATAAAAGATCGGATCGAGATAAAATAATCACCCTGTACGTAATGTGCACAATTTATATATATATATATACATAATTTATTATTTTCGCAATAAAACCGCCGAAGCCGGTGGGTACCTATCTATATAAATACGTACCTAGTCTGATTGATTGGCACGGTCGACGACGACCGCGACGGCGCGGTGCGACAAGACGATTCGCATCATTATCATAATAATGTTATAGTGCCGTCGCCGCCATCGTATCCGTCGGATATTATTATAAGATTATTATGATTTTTGACATACCTATTTTGCGTACCTCATTATATAATAATATACAAATAGATGCCGAACGAGCGTGCTCCGAGCGGAATAATGTGCGCTCCGACGACGATCCATACCGTAAAATAATACGGAATTATAATATAATACCTGTACAAAAATGGGTAATGAAAACTTAAAATAAAAAAAAAATTTTTACCTCGGCCGTCGAATACGTTGTGAAAATATACCTGTTAGCATACCGTGTATGACCGCAAAATATAATACCATTATGCTGTTATTTTATTGTGTAAGATATTACAATATTATTATAATATTCGTCTGAAATATTGCAGGAGAATAAATAGTGTAGAAAATTACTGTAAATTACGGCCAGTACTGTAAATCGTAAAATAGTGTTCTCTACCCAACTCGACTTTGGGAATTGGTAATTTATAAGTCTATCGGTTAATGTAGTTTTAAAAATTAAATTTTCAAAAATCATTTTTATTACACATCTAGAGCTTTAGCGGAATGAGTAACTATTATTCCAAATTTTTAACTTCATACGATTTATCGTTTTTGAGAATCAGGTCGCTGTGATCAGTATTAGTGGTTTTTTGACTTTTATGTATAGGCATATAAAAGCTAAATATCACTCATTTAAATTTACTATACATATTTAAAATAATAATATAGATAGGTACAGGTTTTACTACATCTATTTTTTTTTTAGATTTTGAGCGTTGTGAGGAATGTATTGGTTTTACAGTGGTGTTTTTTTTTTATGTGAAGACATTATTATACCAGAAAGCTTATTCCGATTATCAAGTATAGCACCTATTCAGAAAAGAAATGTTCTTAAGGTATTAAAATTATTATTATCCTTGGCTTGGAATCAGTCCAGATGGTTTTATTAAACGATTTAATAAATACTGCCTTATTGAAATATAGTGTTCAATAGCAGGGAAAAAATTTAGTGCAACAAAATTGATCATTCAATTGATATATTTAAAAATTATTAATGATAATTTAGTAGTATTAAAGGAAAACTGTTCTTACTATGGTTAAATTAAACTACAACTTCTTTTATGACAATTAAAAACGGCTATTTTAATTATTTATGACTCAGTTGATAATTCAAAAACTGTTATAGAAGTACATTTCAATCCTATATTTTGCAAAGATATGTTTCAGTGTTTTGGTAATATTTAATATGGCCATATTTTATCTTACTAAAATTACAATGTTAAATAAATATACATTATTACATTTTATTATTTGTAAATAAATAATAATAATTATTTTATTTTATATTTCATGAACATGATGCATGATGCCCTTTAAATTAACAATTACAACATACTTAAATAGCATTAAACAATCAAAAAAAAAAGACAGACATACTTCGCATGTGGGTGCAGCCACTATTGTAGATGGGTAGATGGGAAGGTAGGCTACAGAAGAGAAATTAATATCTGTAAGCTACGTTAAACCATTACTAACGAAAAAACAATTCTGAGCCAAGTTTAGTAGATAAATTTACTTTAACAACAATACAATATATGTTATTATGTCATATTATGGTGAAATTATTAAAACAATGTGCGTTTCTATGAAAACAATGATTTTTCAAAAAAGATTAAAATAATAAAAAACTTAATAACAACAGAA
Organism: Cinara cedri; assembly: GCA_902439185.1. Taxonomy (NCBI): domain Eukaryota; kingdom Metazoa; phylum Arthropoda; class Insecta; order Hemiptera; family Aphididae; genus Cinara; species Cinara cedri. Next base: position 1,011,532 of record CABPRJ010001915.1, read on the forward strand.
AATAAATAAAAAACTGTTGCCAATGACAACCATATTTTTAATCTTTCAATCTTTTTTTAACCTTAAGGCCGAGGTTTTCAAATATTAATGAGGATTTTGAAAAATGACCTCTTTCAAAAAACCACGCAGAGAACATTTCCTTTCAGAAAAGGTGCTATACTTGATAATCAGAGTAAGCTTTCTGGTAGAAAAAATGTTCACATTAAAAAAAATATAAACATCATTTTAAAACCAATACATTCCTCATTCCACTCAGAATCTAAAATAGGTACAATAAATAATAAATAATATGTATTAATAATTAATAAATTAGTACATATATAAATAAATCGAGTATACAGTGACCATATAATTATACAATTAAAAAATAATATATAGTAAGATATTAAGAATTAGAATGTAAAATTGACAAAACATCGTACTAAAATCAAACACAAGACGTATCAAAAAAATCAACAAACATACACACAGATTTTACAAAAGATAAAACTCTAAGCTGCTAAGTTAGTTTTATAATTAGGTACAGAAAACAACACTAACAATCTCATTGAGTGCACTATGTCACTATGGGCATGTCATGCTGAAGCTGTAAAAGCTATTAAAAATAACTATAATGGTTTAATTACTGTAATTGATGAAATATGTCAAAACACTTCAGTACCTGAGATGAGAGCAAAAGGAATTGGTATTTTACTACAACTTTAAAAATTTGAATTTATTTTTGGCATGGAATCAGTAAGTCCTATTTTAAATATAATTTTAAAAGTTATTTCTATGCTACAATCTCCAAAAATTGACCTTTTTTTTGCAGCAAACATTTTTTTAAACATTAGAAATAATGAAGAAGAATACAAAATTATATTTTCTAACACTGAAAAAATCTGTGCAATTCATAAAATAAATATTCCAAAAGTAAAAAAAAAAAAAGTTACAACTAAAATTGATCAGTCTCCTTCAAATCAAGTATTTTTTAAGATTAAGTATGACGAATTAAAAGTTTCTGTATATTACCTATTACTAGATTACCTTATTTCTGGAATAAATTTAAGATTTAAACAAGATACAATTGGCCTTATAAATGGTGTTCCAAATATTCTAAATTTAAATATAACTACTGAAATAACGGTCATTTTGGAAAAGTTTGCAAAAATTTCACCAGACACTCTGATTGCTGAAATCAAAAATATTCCTGAAGGACTCACTACTAATGAATCTGTGTTTTTGTGGCTAAATTGGTTAAAAAACTCCAATAGATATAATACTTTTAGTTGTTTTTTTTTTTTAAATGTTTATTGTTCACAAATGTTTATTATTGTACAAGTTGTTCATGTGAATGGGTATTTTCAAAATTAAATAATGTTTAAATTAAATTAAGAAATACCATAGAATCATTAATTTTATTTTTCATGGAATAAGAAATGGCCTCTAATGTTTAACTAGATTTAGTTATTAATGAGTTTAATAATATAAGTAATAGACGCATGTTATAAATTTATAGCTTTTGTATTAGAATGTTAAATAAAAAACGTAAGTAATGTTTATGTGTACATTATAATTTATTCAAATATTTATTATGTACATGTCTTGTTGAGAGAGGGCCCAAAAATATTGTAGGAATCTCAGAAATACAGGTATACACAAAACCTATGGTTGACATATAAGATATATAAGCTATCTTGTATCTGAAGAAAATTATTTTTTATACTTCATTTTAATTTTTACAATATCTAACATTTCAGTGAATTTATCTAAATAATCTAATTTAGATAATCCTATAGTGGAATTAAGATCTAAATCTGAAAGTTATAATTCCATTATCGTAGTACGCATCATAATTAAAATTTCAGATACATCAACTTAAATTCCAGCATTTTGTTTCAGTGTCATAACAGATTGAAGTGATATCATCTAATCTACACAATTAAATTTATCTAATACCTGTCAAATTTGAAGTTCCGGTGAGTAGGTCTCATAACTCTTTGCATACATTTCATTTGTAATTGGCTCGTGGTTGAATGTGGAAGACTTTATTTGTCAAATTATGTGAGGGAATTGAACCAGTTTTCAATTTTACGCGCATCCTTGGTGAATTTGCTATAAGTACAATAAAAAAAAAACACAATTTTTTTTAAACAAATATCTCAGTCTCATAAATTTGACAACATGTGGCCATTAACTACATTAATCTTAACCTACCTATTAATATAATATAGATTCTTATCAAAATTACTTGTTTTAAAATGTAGAAAATCGAATTTTGTAAAATGTTTACTACATACAAGAATAGTATTAGTAGTAACATGTTTATGCGTGCACCCATTTTTTCCTCAGAGCGTAGTTCTTTGGAAATATGTGTAAATTCACATCCTCTTGGTATTGTCTATTAAGATAATTATCATTTTAATTAGATTAATTCTATTTATTTTATATTTATCAGAATAATTTTAAAATAAAGTAAAATTTAAATTATACCAATATACTAAGTAACATACCGTGCTGTGCATAGTAGAACATTACAATATTTGTGGATTTTTTTTGGAAATTTGGTTTTTGGAATGTCTGTGTAATAACTGTGATCCATATTCATAGTAATAAACTTACTGAGCTGATATTTGGGTATTCAAAAAAAAATAATTCACGATTTTAAATTTTGATCAAGAATCTTTGATTTTAAATTCAAAAACGTATTTCATCAATGTAATCAGTTGAAGGGAAGCCCTCTTACAAAGTTTCTCGCCAATACCACAAGATGTCAGCCCATTCGCTTTCTATCACGATATTAAAATGGCCGCCAATCGTTATCCAAGAGGTGAATGTTTACAAAAACTGATATGATAAGTGATGAGATAATATTTTGGAACAGTCTACAATGTACATAATATTTAACCCTATATAAGGCCATGAATATTAGTACATTGTTTCTTATCAATACTATAAAACATAAACCTTTCTCTTAGATAAGGATAGAGGCCATTTTGTTGGTGACAATAATAATACCAAGTTCGGCTATTTAGTTGTTTTGTACATCTGTGTTGTCATCCAATCTATAGCCGTAAACTTAGATTATATACTATGGATGCAGCTATTCGTACACTGAATTGTGACCAATATCATCCCTACTACTTTTAAAATTTCATAGTACGCGACACAAACATGCACATGCCCAAAAAATCAGTTGAAAGCTTGACGAATGATACTGTAATAATGATACGTGATAATGTTTAAAATAAAACCAAATTGTTTGATACTGATTTCTTGACATCCGCAGTAAATTTGTGTCGGTGTACCATGAAATTTTAAAGGTGGTAAGGATGATGTTGGGCACAATTTGGTACTAAAGCAATTATACGCATCCATGGTATATGATCTAAGGCACAGAGTAATATATATAAATAGGTTGTTGGGTATATCGCCGATGTTAACTAATTGATGCGCAAAACGTGGATATTTAACAAGGCCTTCATTATTGATAAAAATATTGTAAAACGTACCGCTTATTAAACGTTATCTGCAATGTTATCCTAGAGTATTGAGTCAACTCTCAAGTTCACAATTCATTTCATTATGGCCCGGTTTTTCAATCTCATTTATTCGTCGATAACACGACTTATTTGACAGATAAGACAAAAATTGATAATTTTCGGTTTTCCATGTCGGAGTAAACTAGTAAAGCTTTTTGATGAAAAAAGTGCAGAATAACTTATTATATAGTTATTACTATATATTTTCTACCAAATAATAATTTATATGACGAATAAGTATTTCATATCAAGCGTAAACTTGTGACATCTCTGGGCTAAAATATAAGTTAGGTTTCCAATTACCCTGTTATTCAAAACAATGCGTATTTTGTTTAGTTTATACCTACTTGGTACTTACACAGCCTATAGTACTTGAATTGAAGTCTTATGCTATTTTTTGCAAGCAATTATTTTTATTTTTAGATTGTTTTCCAAAATATTTCTATTTGATAATGCATACTTCAATAAACAAAATAATTGTCGCTCAAATCCTCTGCCATTGTTCATTACAATGTATGATATATTAATACAATATGTTTATACTTGAATTTTTGGTTGTAAAATATATATACAGTACATTTTGTCGTATACTTTTATACTTTAATTAAGTAGGTATAGATAAAAAAATATTATATTAATTAATTAATAATTAATAGGAATTAATTTGAACAATAATAAAAATATATATTATATGATACTATAACGTTATGGAGCTAAACGACTGTTGTATATGGGAAGGTCGCTACATTCAATTTATATAGTATGTCAACAATTAATCATTGCTAACAAAAACGATTCTAAGCCAAGTTCAATTATATACAATTAGAAATGCTGTCAATTTCTATTAAATTTGATCCTAAGGTATGAGTACTGTAAAGACTATTCTACGACAGTACTATAACGGAAGGAGTATATTGTTTACACACAATTAATTAATACTCATTTATGAAAGCTAGAAGTATAAACTATTTTCATTTATTATTAGTATAATTAATGACTAACTAATAATAACTGGTTGCAAATGTTATCATTATTAAAAAATCAATATAGGTACCTAATTATTCTGTGAAATTTGCTTGTATTTATTATTATTTTTAACAAAATTTAAAATAATGAAACCATTATTTTCGTAAATATGGTACGAAGATCGATGTTATAGCAGCATAGGGTTTTATTTTAAACATACTAAATATAAAGTAATACTGATATAAATTAAAATAGGTTGCATCTATATAGTAATATAAAAAAAATAATTTAAATTTCCTATTTACTTTCCTAGTTGCATACTTTACGAGTAATAACATGTCAAATCTTGTTTAAGTATAGTGTAAGGACTGATATGTTGTGTTCATTGCAGTCTTATATTAACCTATAAGTTTATTTGTTAATCACTAATTTAGTATTACTGTGCTCAAAGTATTTAAAAACTATAACCTTTTTGTTCACTTATAATTCAGAATTTTTTTTAAAATTATTATTATAACTTTATTATTATTTAAAATTGAGCAAGTCTAGTGTGATTTGGGATTATTTTCAACTTGATCAAGATAACATTAATGTTAAATGCGGTCTTTGTCATATAAAATTAAAAAATAATCGTACTTCAACATCCAACTTAATAAGACATATGATGTCTAAACATCTCACTGTTAGCATACTCAATAGAAATGTGCATGTATTAGAAGAGACCATTGTCGACCAAAATCATGCTCCATCAACCTCTACTACTGTAAATTAAATTAAACAATATTTTAGAAAAATAGTATAATTTTAAACAACTATCAGATTTATTTTGGTTGTTATATTTATAATTTAAACATTTTTAGAATTATTGTTAATAATTTCTATTAAAAAATTACAAAATAATTACTTTTCTAAACAATATATATTATATATTTTTAGAATAAAACTGTTTCTACAAATAATTTTGTGGTAAATAAAACTGTAAAATCTCCACAAATTCCATCAATTGAATATTTATTGAATAGTCGTCCTCAAAGTTCTAGGGTTGTGAATAATTCCATCACTCAATATTTATCTAAGCTAGTAAGCGCGTCTCCTAGTAAAATTATAGATCAGCAAGTTCTGCAAATGATCGTGAAAAGTCCTTTCAGTATTATTGAAGACAGAGAATTTGTGAAGCTTTTAAATTCGCTAAATCCCGGGTACACATTTCCGTCCAAAAAAACTCTGACACAATCATTATTACCTGTAATGTATAATGAGGTATATGAACAAGTGAAAGAAGACATACAAGAACATGCAAAATATATTAGTATTACCACCGATAGTTGGACTTCCATTAAAAATGAAAATTATACTGCTGTTACATGTCATTTTATCGATAATAAATGCGAATTAAAGTCATATCTACTTTCTTGTTTTAAAAATTCTGAATCACATTCTTCAGAAAATTTGAAAAACGATTTATTGGCTGTTATAAAGAAATGGGCTTAGAAAATAAAATTGCTGCATGTACAACTGATAATGCTTATAATATTGTTAATGCTGTNTGATTTACATGTTGTTTTTTTTATATAATACCTTTATAGGGGAGTTTACAAAAATTCAAAAAAGTCCATCCAGAAATTTAAATCCACGATTTTATTTTTGATAGATGTAGTCACGAGTAAATGAACACAGTATATCACACATATGTGAAAATGTAACCTGTTGGAAATAAACTTTATAAACCAGTGTTTAACCAATTTTATCAATTGAATGTCTATTGAATAGTCATCCTCAAAGTTCTAGGGTTGTGAACAATTTCATCACTCAATATTTATCTAAGCCAATAGGCGCGTCCTATTAATAAATTATAGATCAGCAAGTTCTGAAAATGATTGTGAAAGAGTATTATTCTTTCAGTGCTGTTGAAGACAGAAAGTTTGTGAAGCTTTTAAATTTGCTAAATGCCGGGTATACAAACAAGCCATACAAGAACATGCAAAATATGTTAGTATTACCACAACGATAGTTGGACTTCCATTAAAAATGAAAATTATATTGCTGTTACATGTCATTTTATCGATAATGAATGCGAATTAGTCATATCTTCTATTTTGTTTTAAAAATTTTGAATTAAATTCTTTAGAAAATTTGAAAAACAATTTATTGGCTGTTATAGAGAAATGGGGCTTAGAAAATAAAATTTCTGCATGTACAACTCATAATACTTATAATATTGTTAATGCTGTTAATTTATGTAGATGGAGACATGTAGGTTGCTTTGCCCATAGTTTGAATTTAGCAGTACAAACAGCTCTTAAATCAATACTTGAAACTAGGGAAAAAGTAAGAGGAATTGTTGGCCATTTTAAGAGCAGTCCACAGGCATCAGAAAACCTCAAAACCATGCAAGAGCAATTAGGGTTAACACCACCTTTAATGCTCATTCAAGATGTCATTACACGTTGTAACTTGACGTATGAAATGTTCTAACAAATTAACAATCTTAAAGTTCCTCTTTCTTGGGTCTTAGTACAGTGCAATTACAATATTTACTTGACCAATGAAGACTGGTACATTATTTCCAAGTCATTTGAGATTTTAAAATATTTTAAGGAAATTACACTAGAAATAAGTAGTGAAAAATCTGTTTCTATTTCATAATCTGTTGTATTTAGTTGAGCGCTTCTTAAACATTGTACATACTTGGATACACAACTATATAATTCATCTCAACTAACAAGTATGATACGCACGTTAAAAAACTAAGTAGAACAGAGATTTTAAACACTTGAAAAAATACAAATTTATGCTGAAGCTACAATACTCGATCCGAGATTCAAAAAAATGGATTCTTCAACACCAGTTCATTTTCTGAAGGAAAATAAAAACATTAATTAGTAGAGCTACTGTAGTAAACATTGGAAATTTAAATAATATACAGCCGGTTATACCAAATCAAACTTCAATTTTGGGCAGAGATTCTATTTGGAATGAATTTAATGAAGTGGTAAGTAGTCAGTTGGGATCTACAAATTCAACTTCTGCAGCTATTGTTGAAATTGATAAGTACCTTCAAGAAGGATTAATACCAAGGCATGAATGTCCTTTGAAATGGTGGAAGGACAATCAAAATGTTTATCCACGTTTATTTGAAAATATGAAAAAACGTCTTTGTGTACTAGCAACATCAGTTCCGTGTGAAAGAATATTTTCTAAGACATGGCGAACATTGACAGAAAAAAGAAGTAGGTTAAGTATTAAAAATTTCGAAAAAAATGATCTTTATAAACTTTAATTCAAAATAGTGTGCTTTTGATATTTTTATATGTACCTATTATTTAATTATTTAATCTTATTTCCTTGATTTGAAAACAATGAAACATTGTATGAACATATNAAATAATTACTTTTCTAAATAATACATATTATATATTTTAAGAATACAACTGTTTCTACAAATAATTTTGTGATAAATCAAACTGTAATATCTTCACAAATTCCATCAATTGAATGTCTATTGAATAGTCATACTCAAAGTTCTAGGGTTTTGAACAATTCCATCACTCAATATTTATCTAAGCCAGTAGGCGTATCTCGTCGTAAAATTATAGATCAGCAAGTTCTGAAAATGATCGATGAGTATTATCCTTTCAGTGTTGTTGAAGACAAAGTTTGTGAAGCTTTTAAATTTGCTAGATCCCGGGTACACACTTCCGTCCAGAAAAACTCTGACAAAATCATTATTACCTGTAATATATAATGAGGTATTTGAACAAGTGAAACAAGACATACAAGAACATGCAAAATATGTTAGTATTACCACCAATAGTTGGACTTCCATTAAAAATGAAAATTATATTGCTCTTACATGTCATTTTATCGATAATGAATGCGAATCAAAGTCATATCTTCTTTCTTGTTTTAAAAATTCTGAATCACATTCTTCAGAAAATTTGAAAAATTATTTATTGGCTGTTATAAAGAAATGATGCTTAGAAAATAAAATTGCTGCATGTACAACTGATAATGCTTATAATATTGTTAATGCTGTTAATTTATGTAGATGGAGACATGAAGGTTGCTTTGCCCATAGTTTGAATTTAGCAGTACAAACAGCTCTTTAATCAATACTTGAAACTAGGGAAAAAATAAGAGGGATTGGTGGCCATTTAAGAGAAGTCCAGAGGCAGCGGAAAACCTTAAAACCATGCAAGAGCAATTAGGGTTAACACCACCTTTAATCCTCATGCAGGATGTCATTACATGTTGAAACTCAACGTATGAAATGTTCCAACGAATTAACAATCTTAAAGTTCCTCTTTCTTCAGTCTTAGTAGAGTGCAATTATAATATTTACTTGACCAATGAAGACTGGTACATTATTTCCAAATCATGTGAGATTTAAAAATATTTTAAGGAAATTACAGTAGAAATAAGTAGTGAAAAATCTGTTTCTATTTCAAAATCTGTTGTATTTATTTGAGCACTTCTTAAACATTGTACATACTTGGATACATAACTCTATAATTCATCTCAACTAACAAGTATGATACACACGTTAAAACAACAAGTAGAACAGAGATTTGGAACAATTGAAAAAATACAAATTTATACTGAAGCTACAATACTCGATCCGAGATTCAAAAAATATGGATTCTTCAACATCAATTCATTTTCTTGTCTGAAGGAAGAAAAACATTAATTAGTAGAGCCACTGTAGTAAACATTAAAAATTTAAATAATATACAGCCAGTTATACCAAATAAAACTTCAATTTTGGGCGGAGATTTTATTTGGAATGAATTTGATGAAGTGGTAAGTAGTCAGTTGAGATCTACAAATCCAACTTTTACAGCTATTGTTGAAATTGATAAGTACCTTCAAGAAGGATTAATATTGAGGCATGAAAGTCCTTTAAAATGGTGGAAAGACAATAAAAATGTTTATCCATGTTTATTTGAACTTATGAAAAAACGTCTTTGTGTACTTGCAACATCAGTTCCGTGTGAAAGAATATTTTCTAAGGCAGGGCAAACATTGACAGAAAAAAGAAGTAGGTTAAGTAGTAAAAATTTCGAAAAAATGAACTTTATAAACTTTAATTCAAAATAGTGTGCTTTTGATATGTTTATATGTACCTATTATTTAATTATTTAATTTTATTTCCTTGATTTGAAAACAATGAAACATTGTATGAACATATCTCCTATAAAATAAATAACAAAAATACGTTTTAAAAAAATGTAGGTACCTACTCAATAAAAATATGCAATTACTTACTTAGGTAGGTATATCATAATAATATATACTAAATACTGTTAGGTATCTTAATACCTATTGTATAATGTATTAAATATCTACTATTTCTCGTTTCCGGTAATATCGTTTTGTTAAACATGAAAAAAGAAACTTACTCCAAACAAACATTAACGATAAATGTATTAAATTACTAAGTGACTTGCAACAATTGCAACGTGCTTGTACTACATAAAACTATTATACATTTATATCATTCAATATCAGTATATTATCTATTATCGAATATTTATGCATTTTACGTTTTAATATCACTGCCATCACAAGTTGCTAACATACCTATTTAATTTTTCATAACATAACGTCATAAAATCACTTGTCATTACACAATAATAGAATTTCATATTATGTATATTGTAGCATAGCAGGCGAATTGTCGGACTGATAACACACATCCGTGATTCGTGAATTGTATTGAACCAGTAGATTCGTGAATCATTGTTTTGAACCAGTGGTAGCACTGAGTCACTGAACTATACCACACTCATTCAGTTCACCTAAAAAAGTCAACTCATTCGCTAACTACCTACCTCTATTTTATAGTAATTTTTTATTTTGACTATTACTTCATATGTGTTTAGTGTTAAATAATTATTATTTAAATTAATAATTCGCATAATGCCTAGTTGTATTGTATGTGGAAGAGCAAAAAATCAAAATTCTAAATCTGCTAATATATCTTTTCACGGGTATGATTAAAAATGTACATCTAGACGTTTGAAAATATAGTGTAATGTTTATTTCAGGTTTCCTACTAAACATAATATTAGAGAAAAATAGGATAATTTTTTAGTAGCAAACTATCTAAATCCAAAAACCGTGACCAAATATAGTGTGATTTGTTCATTACATTTTGAAAAATCATGTTTTTCAATGAAACAACATAGAAAGTTACTATACAAACATGTATTTCCATCAATTGTTGGTCGAATAAAATTTGTAAGTTTACAATAACTATTATATTCATTTTTTTTTTATACAGTTAACCTATCTATAATAATATTTTTCTTAGGCAAAACAACAGTTTACTGAAAGTACTAAAACTGTACCAGTACCTCAAATAATTGAAAAAAATAATATTTTAGATTTTGATAAAACTCTTATTAAGGTAAATAATTATTTTAATATTCATTTACGTACATTGTTAATTATTGTAATAATAATATGATTGTTCTTATTATTTAATTAATTATACCTTCCACTTTAAAATTGTTGTTTTTATCTAGGTATCTTCAACAAGTGATGTAGAATTAAATGTGTTCCCTTTGGATGTACCATCTATTTCATCAAAAGTTAGCAGTCATTAAAATTTAAAATTAAATATCCTGTGTAGACATTTTGGTTTAATTAAAGAAATGTATATATATATATTTCCCTACTATGTATTTTATTATATTATAATATATTTTAGTTTTTTAGTGGCCTATACAAAATGTAGAAATCGTTGAGGTGTTTTCAATGTTAAATATATATAATGTTCCTAACTTAAGGTACAATCTATTAATCAAAATTTACCAGAAACTGATGAAATCAAATTTGATCACATTCAGTGGAAGGTATCTATGGAAGAAGAAATGATGGCTCATAATGAGAACAAGACATGGACATTAGTTAGATAACCGCCTAACAAAAAAGTTATTTACAACAAGTGGGTTTTTAAAGTTAAAACTGATGAATGCAGAACGAAGTAATGTTATACAATTTAAAGCAAGACTTGTTGTCAATAATTGTTCTCAAAAAAAGAGTTTTGACTATATGGATACTTATGCAACTATAGCCAACATAGTGACTGTTTGCACATTCCTATCACTGGCAGTATACAAGAACTTGCATTTTATACATGTATGTAATAACTTTTCTGAATGAAATAGTCGAAGAAGTATTGTACATGAGACAACCAGAGGATTTTCAGAAAGGAAACAATTTAGTATGTAAACTAAATAAGTCATTGTATGGTTTAAAACAAGCTCCTTATTGTTGGCATAGAAGATTTAACCAATTTGCCAAAGAGTCAAGAAAACACCAAAGACTTAAACATGCAAGTATCAAATACAACTTCATTAATGAATCAATTTTCAACTATAAAATAAAAATGGACTATGTCCCATCAAAAAATCAACTTGCAGATATGCTTACTAAACCAATATCAGCTTCAAAATTTATGAGACTAAAGAAACTTTTTAATATTAATAAATAGTTGTATTAGTTTTTATGATGTTTTTTATTTACTTGTTTATACTTGAAATTTGAATTACTTTTGTAAATATACGTGCCGTAGTTACAAGATTAAGTGGAAGTGTTATTATCACCTAACTGTTATCACTTATGACTTAACAAATTAGTAATCTTGTTTACTATAAACACTTAATATAAAAAAGAAAAGTATCCATGTTCTGTTTTCTGTTCTACTTGAACCAATGTGGTTGTGTGCATATTATACCGTTTTCCATTTTTGTTCTTATTAATATGTTTTATTCTTTAAGGAGTTTTTGTAATTTATAATAAACAACACAGTCAAATTAAAACCTTGGGTTACTTTAGGTACAATTACATATATTAAAAAAAAAGGAATATCTTTAGGTATTTTAAATTTTTGAAAAATAAGGTCTCAAACAAACCTTCTAACACTATAATAAATAAAAATAAAACATATAGAAATTTACTTAATATCATCACTAAAATGGCTTAAAATATCTATTACTCTTCCAAAATATGTAGTGCTAAAGGTAATATCAAACAAAGTTGGGATGTAATAAATGAAATCATTTAAAAAACACAAAACTAAGAATAATAAAATATAAAGACTAACCTATTGATGATAAAGGGATTGAACTAGAAAATCAAATGTCTATTGCTAATATTTTCAATAAATACTTTTCCACAGTCAGATATCAAATATCTTCTAAAATTATACTTAATGGTTACAATTAAAACATTTTTTTTAAATTTAAATTCAAATTGTTTCATCAAAGATTTTATTGTTCTTACTGTTGATACTGCTATTATGAATAAATTAAATAATAAAAATGCCAAAAAATGTTTAGATATTTTTAAAACATGGTATGACAATAATTTACTTAGATTAAATCTAAAAATTCTAATTATATAAAATTCAATATAAATAGTCAATCAAATGGTGATGAATGACAAAAACAACACTGCTCATTCTTTTAATTGTAAGTTATTTTTAGAACTATGTAATTTATTGTACTATTATTAATCATATAGACAAAGTAAAATATCTTGGAATCGCCATTGATAAATCTATTAAATGGAATCACCATATTCTATATTTAGTCCAGATTATTAAAAAAATCACATAATAAATTTAAATTATTAAGAAGTTGTATTGACATAAAATTAATTAGAACAGTCTATATGTCAATAGTCCAGTTTATTATCTCATATGACATCACATTCTGTGATGGCACCTATTTACAACATCTAAAACTAATTACCATTTTAAATAGTTTTATAAAATTAACCCTGTGCAATCCAAGACTATACATCCTATACTTTATATACAGAATTTAATGTATTTATTATCGATAAACTATACTACTAGAATCTTTTACTTACAATGCATAAATATAATTATTTCTTATATGAGACTAAACTAGAAATACGATTACTTCTAAATTTAATTTGTATAAATCAAATACTCTTTTAGGACAACAGAGTCCAAGTAATAAATGTACCAAATTCTGTAAATCTTTAAATATTAATCTTTACTATTTTCATAACTGCCTTATTTAAGAAATGTATAATTAAACTAAAATTTGAACAAATCGTGTTATTAAGTGTACACTAACTTTAGACTTATTTTCATATATTAATTCATTATGTAGACTATTCACATGAATATTATTATAAACCACTTATTTCAATTATTATAAGTATAAAGTATGTATATAATATCAATAGGATTGCTAATAACTTATAACTTTTTTTTTTGTTAATTGAATCTTATCAATGATAACTGATAATGTACTCGTTAATACAAAGAGCCACCCCTCTTGTATTAGGTTTCATGTATACATATATGAGTTTCTTTGTACAACCATAACTCTTACACACCTTAACCGATTTAGATATGTGTGTGGTATCGTTAGAATATCCTTAACTCCGAAGAACATTTTACTCCGATTAAGTGACGTCTTAAAAAGATTAACGGGAAGACCGAAAATAATAATTAAAAACTACTCTATTACACGTATGGATTACTAGTTGAATACGTTTACTTATGTTAAGTTATTTTTGTGTATTTTTTAAACGACACATTTTTTTTTTAAAACTTTTTTTATACATTACTTACTGTTTAATGTATTATTGTATTATAAATTATCAACCCATTAACTCCTAATAACGAATTTCTCTGAAATCACCCATAATAACAGTTATTAGTTGAAATTGCACGCAATGCGTTTATACACATTATAGAAACATTTTGAACTAGTGAACGACCGTAGACTATGGTTTGCTGTCACTATAATTGAATGTCGTCGTTATTTATAGCAATATTGACCTAATTAAAAAAATAAAAAATCCATATTAATATAGGATAATTTAGAAAAACAAAAGGTAACTATATAAATACCTGAATCACCCATTAAAATAAAAACTTAGATATTATAACTGTGGACATTGGAAATATTTTGACGAGCGATAATGTAATAAACACAAATAAAAAATGTATACATACACCACATTGAATATTCTGGGTGAAGGAAACTTAAAGGTATATACTGGGTAGGTACATAATTACATTATATATTTCAACATTTGTATTTGATTAGTTATGTGTGTATGTATTTTGCTTAATTCACAAATCCTCTCGGTAATATTTTTGAAATCATTGTGAAAAAATAATAATAACGGATGTGATTATGTTAGGGTGCATGGTTGATCGTTTTATATTGTTACGGTTATTTTAATTTTATTTGGGTCAAGTACGTACAATAGATGTCTACTCATTTGTTTTACGAAATTTTTTCACGTTCAAACCTATCAATGTTGAGGTATACTATTCGTATCATAAACTACACGAATTTCGCATATTGTGTATTTTTCTCATAATATAGGTACTAATTATAGATAATATTGATCGTTAAAATATACGCAATTAATAGCTGGACCACCTATAATACATAATGTCAATAATACCTACATAAAACATCGAAAACACTCTTGGAAAAAGTAAAAACTAGTTGTAGTTTTACTAATTATATTAAGCCTTAACTGTAGGTTTCCATGTATTTGTATTTATGTGGATTGGTATCGTCGGTTCATAAATGATCCGTAAGTTTAACTATTTATAATAACTTTTGAACCTTTGAATTTTGTTTTCGTATTATATTCAATGTATTCAAATGAACATTTTTTTTTTTTTTTATCAAATATTAGCATTCTGTATACACTTTTTTTAATCTTGCAATTTAGATGAATGATTAAAAAAGTTTTTTAATTATTTAAACTTTGAGTGGAGTTGGAAATGTATTGGTTTTACTATAATAGGCGTTTATTTTTCTGTCTGTTAACAACTTTTCTACCAAAAATCTTGCTTCAAAAGAAAAAAATATTTTTTTTATAGCAATTTGAACCTAGTTGGCGCATTGAGGAGGTAGTTTTTTGATTTGCCGAGTGGTTTTAATAATAATTCGAAAAAACCGTAAAGGTCATAGGACAAATAAACAGCAAAAAGTAGCATTACCATTGATTTTTTTTTTCCTAGACAGTGACGTAAATTGGCCTGTGCAAACATAGCACTTGTACCACCTATAGCGCACGTAAGATTATTTTTCGGAGGGACGGAAATAATAATTTCCTAGTTATGGGATAGTACATATTATTAGTACAATATATAAAATTACCATTATTACTGAATAAATCATACCATCTAGCACCCCTAGTTGCTCCTATACCCTTAATTGAACGCGAATGATAATTATTTACTACTATAGTATTATTGTTATTAATATACTTATTTTTATTTTTTTTAAATTTTTATTAATTTATATAATAGTTAAGTACTCGATTAACATTTGTTTTACTTCATTATATATATATGTTATTTTTTTTTTACTTTCCTTTTCTCGTTATTATTTATTTATTTGAATTCTACACTGTTAACTCCTAGGCTCACACATGAACTTAATCAGTGGACCATTAACTTTTAAATAATAAAATAAATAATTGTATAATACTAATATTTATAAATAATAAAAAATTATTCTAATTTGGAAACCATTGAAAATAATAAGTATTTAAAACAATGGAAAAATATCTATTTACCGAGGTATTTACTTAAAAACATGTTACAAAAAATTAATAAATTATATTCCGTTACGTAAATATAAAAAATTTACCTTTTTATAATATTTCATACCTATAAATCTACACGTATTATTAGCATAAAATGAAGTACCTATTACTTACAGTTTTAAACAATATCAGCATTATTAAACATCACGATCAATAACTATGCCTATACCTACGTAGATACAGTAATTATTTTTAAATTGAAAAAAACCGAATGGATTGGTATTTGTATAATTATAAATTCCCATGTCTAAACGGTTGTTTTAATTACATTTTTACAGTTTAATTTAGATTTGTATACGTATAGTATTATACTCGTATACTACGAATCATAATAAAACAACGTAATTAACCGTTCCCGTACGTAACCTCTATAATGTATTCTATAATGTGAAAATATTATGTCCAATGTTTACTTGAAACTTCACGGAGTGATAATACCCGTTATTATGCTTATTACATCTTAAAAACAAAAACATTGTTGAGATCCAAACACGATTCTCAGAACGATTAAAATTCGGACGAGGTTCAATATTGCGGGGGTCTCACGACAAATTAAATTAAGTAATCATGTCGAAAAACGATCGGCGCTCAACCTGTTGGGTATAGTTAGGTACGTTTAATCTGCGTCTGTAAAGTCATGACATTATTATGCATAAATACTATAAATAGCGTGCAATGTAATATTATGTCGGTGGACAAAATATTGTTCGTCGACAAGGACACGTGACACGCACAATGACTCAGGTGTACGCAGCCACGAAAAAGAGTGCCCTCACCAATCGCCGATATTGTTACTTTTATCGCCCGAGGCATTATAAATACGTGCCTATTATTATCCTATTACAACTGTATGGTACAGCGATAGAATGTTGAACGATATTTGAATACGCAGGGGATTTGTTCATTATTAATAATAATAATAATAACAATAATTTTTATTATTATTTGTGTTTACGAAGCGTTTATTGTTTAATACTGGTATTATGTAGGTCGATTTCAAAATAATTCGTTAGTTTATTATTTTTTATTTATATTTCCATCAACCCGTTAACGATATACGCGAGTTTTATGTTTAGGTAGGGGGAGAATAGTAGTAAAGTATCATTTGTGTGGCGATAGGGCAACATTTTCAGTTTTTGGTACGTTGGTTTTTTCTCGGTGTTTTAATATTTAAGTGAGTTACAAACATGTGAAATATAATAATTTAAAAACCGTCGAATCTTGATTAAAAATTGAAATATCGAGAAAAAAAGCCTACGTACAAACACAACGTGCACAAATAGCAAATTATTTAAAACAGCACAAAATAGGTTATAGTATAATTATTACGACATTAACCGATTTTACAACATAAACCGTATCATAACATATGTTATTTGTTTAATACCTGCAATAATAACACGTGTATTTATACGATTTGGTATTTAAAACAATTCCATTGATATTATTATTAATTTAACCGATGAAAAATATAATCGGTAATCAAAGGTGGGTGTATAATAACGATTTTTAAAAAATATGACGTTAAAATATAACAATAATTTAATATTTATTGTTTACCACAAGTAAATAAATAGGTACTAAATAATAATAATAATAACCACAAAAAAAAGTAACAACGAAAAATCTTATGTTAATTTGTCGAAAATGATAAATGTGCAGTGTACCTATTTGGAAATTCTAAACATTATAATAATATAAAATATTGTTTTATATTTTACACCTAACGCGCGCGCACAGTTATTATAACGGATAAATATTCATTTTTAACGAAATAATTTTTAAAAAAGTGTGCTTTATATACATCGTAAGTTGCATGCGTTTTTATATCCGTAAATCTATGTTTTTTAAATCATTGATAAAAGCAGGATCTATTTTTATGTGTAATACCAAATCTGTTGTGTGTAGTACGAAATTATTAAATGTGTAGTACGGAATTATATAATGTGTAGTGTTATAAACAAATATATCTAAACTATGTTTTGTTGTTAAAGTATTTTTTAATTGTGTATCGAATTTAGAATAAGTATATCAAAGAGATTTATCAAGTACAAAGTATTTTAAAATTTGTTATTTATTATTATGATGTTTTAAAACTTGTTTTCTTAATACTTGTTGGAATTAATTTGCTGACTTTGAATGAGGAATTAAACCCAAAGAAACGTTATTTAAACAATTTTTTTGAAAAAATAATGTATAAATAAAGTACAAACTAAATTATATTTGGTAATATTTTTTTTTTTAAGTTTATTTCTTACATTATCCATACATTTCTCTTTGATAAAGTTTAAACCTGGAAATATTTATTCAAAAAAAAAAAAATTGTAAACAACTATTAATATTAAAAATATTAGTGAAATAATTGTATTTAAGGATATGTGGCCAAATTTTATTTTATGGCCATGAATTTGTGGTTTAAACTAAAATGTGCGTAATACGAAATATTACAAAAAAATAGGCCCTGGTTAAATGTAATAAAATAGAGAAACGTATGATTATAGCAATAATATATTAATATTGTATGGCAATCATTTAAAAACAGATTCAAAAGTCTGCCACAGTGTGTCGTGTCTGCATAATAATATTATTATACTCGCGTGAATGAATAATAATCGTTTCTTCGCAAACAACGTAAAACAATCCGAACGGGTAATTTAATCTCCTATATAAGATATCTACAACAAGCAATACGAAGGAGTTTATCTTGACAGGTGTACAATTATAATTTGAACTAAAATTGCAATATTCACTATTTATCTATACATAGGTATGTTAAATATTATCCCTCCTACATTTTTTTCATTTTTATTACGATAAAAATCTTATCGTCTACATAATATTATAGGAACTCGAGTGTCTATATATAAATAGAAAACGACCGACTATTATTAAATCATAGTAAAATTATTTATTTTTAAAACAGAAATATAAAAAAAATCAGAAGTGTAATATCTTTATTATCTCCGGAGATATTACAATGGGTATATCTTCGTGTCTCGTGGGTTACCTGTATACGAAATCGTATGCCTCTGGCATCATTTGGGGTCTATAAGGGTGCCTAATGCTAAAAAAACACTTCTTTCCAAACATGGTAAAGTTCATACTGAAATTCAACCAAATTTCAATACGTCTATATTAAAATTATCTCGAGTTTGAACTAATTTGGTCCAGAGAGCGCCGCTAAAAGTGTCCAAAATTAACGGGGAATATATTACATAAATATATAACAGACACAATACGCAATACAACAGTCTCTATTTTTGTGGAAAATTACACAATAAATTATTATTAACAATAGGTAATAGTTTTAATTGCTTAGGTAATTATATTTATGATTTATTATTGTTTAACCATAATTTATTACGAGCTAAATATTGAGCAACTTTGAAGTTGAGCATATAATGGGATATTTTGTACTAATACACAGTAGTTAAACTAATTACCTATTATTGATAGTGTCATGTTATCAATATACAATAGTTGATAACAACTGATAAACAGTAGATAGCAATCGGTAAACAGTAATTGATATCAACGAGAAAAGATAACGACGAATAACTTACTAGTATAGTCAACCAAAAAGACATTGCAACTTTTAGTTTCTGTCAACCTATTGACGAGATATTCTATTTTTAAGCTTGAGTAGATATAAAGTTGTGATGCATTATTATTAACACGCCGCGTACACCACACAAATTATGCTCCACTACTTTCTCTCTACCTATACTTAAAAGTGGAATATCTCATCAACGGGTTGACGGAAATAAAAAATTTAAACACTAACATTTATTGTTATTAACTATATTATATAACTAATGCTTCATCTAGCTATGAAATTTTTAATATAGGTTGCTTGAAAATCAATATTTGGCAGTGGTTTTCTCCGCAATAATAAGGGTGAAGAAAAATAACATAAATATAAAATTGCAGAGCTTGTTCCTTAACATTTTCTAAAAACCAAATTACGAAAAACGTTAATATTTTACAAAAATAATGAGTGTACCCACTAAAATAGATCACCTTGTATATTCTGTAATATTAATATATTTAATACAAATATCGTAGACAAAAAACGTTTTATTTGTTTTAGTAAAAAATTAAAGGTTAAAATAAAATGTAACTTGCAGTGCCGCGTAGTAATCTGAATTGTAAATAATCTTATAAGTACTTTTAGATTCAGACCACTGTGTGGCGCTGCAGGTTATATTTTTCTTTTAGTATTCATAACATCAACTTTCCAATATACTTGTATGGTTAAATCAAAATTAAGAATTTTGCGAGTTATGAGTTCGAAAATTTCAAATAATATCTGAATAGAACGGAAAAAACTATATGAGAAATAAAAAATAAATCGACCTTGTTAAATACAAACGTTTTTACTCGAATTATTATCAAATCGACATGGAAAACTAAAAAAAAAAAAACCGACCAGCTTCTGCACGAAATAGAAAAATAAGGTAGAAAACAAACCCATGTAAATTGAAATAATAAATCTTTTATAATAAAATAATAAAGTAAAAACAAAATTATTGAATATTTACCTCCGTAAATTTGTTTGTTTTTCTAATATTTTATCCTATTTTCTCCAATTATTATGAAAATTGCTTAGAAAATCAAAAAATTATCCATATTTTTCCAACCATTAGTTACAGATACCTGGTCGTTTTTCCACACAAGAAAATTATCAATCGGTAAAAAATTGTTTTAATGAAATACAACAATAGTCATAAATATTGTTCGGATCATGAATATTGTAGGTACGTGAGAGAACAAATCGTTTGAATACTCGTATTTCGCCCCTATATAATTATACGCCCTCTGAATAATGATAATATATCTTTACTTTTACGTTCCTAGCAGTCTAATACCTATATTCAATATGCGGCGCATAGGTATTTATTTTTCATCGAGCGATTGTTATCGCGTAGATAACAATGTGTACAGTAACGAGCGCAATGCGTGGTAGTATATCGATTACTATAATGTTAAAATGCGCTTTTAAAACGTCAACGATTTTACTGTAATCAAATGTTTCAATAATGCGTACTTACCTATCCGTACGATATCATCGGCACTCTATTTCGCCCGGTCGAATTATTTCCCCTGGACGTTTTAGTAATTCGATATTGGAACAGTTGAACCGTTTCGTTCGGGGCTTTTCATTTCGACTTGGGGCTCCCGAAAATCGTTCACAATGCCCAACGAAAACACCGCGATACCCGTTTACCTCAAAGACCGTAATTTCGTCGAATACGAACAGCGGTTACGACCGAATACGTTGATCGGCGTAATGGCGGCCGATCCGACCGACACCGGGTTCAATTCGAAAAAACGCAAAGGACATAAAGGTACTCTATACAAACGAACGGATTTTATGAATTCGGTTTATTTTCAGTGGCGTAAATTGGATGGTGTACATTTGCAAGGTTATATTTTCGCACTAGCGGAAAATCACAAGAAAATTGTATAGGTAATACCTATGATTTCTATTCTATTTATTATTTGCGTCTCAATCCCAGCGCAACGAGTTATTAACAGTTTGATTAGGTACCAACATAATATTATGATACTATTAATATTCGGATGGTCGGGTATCTACATGCACTCTACAGATATAGATAATAATATACGTATGTTGACATAGTACTCATCTGCACTCTCTTCAAATAATCTTGATTCGTAATTGTAATTGTATATTGTTATCGAGGTTATACTGCCAAAATAGTGCGTTTTCAGCTATCTCTGTTCATTTATTTTTCAGATTGCATATTGTCTTAAATTTTTAGACAATTCGATTTCACGTTCTCGCGACTGTTTAGTGTTTCTTGTTTTAAGCTGCACTGCTTCAAATTTTAATTTGTATGCCTGTTAGTTCTTTCTCTCTCAAAATGAGTAAACCAATAAAAAGGAGAACGATTAAAGATTTTTTTTTTTAAAACAAATTTATTAATAATAATTGTATAGCTGATTGTTCAAAATATTAAATAATTGTCAACAATTTAATCATTACCATTTAACATTTGAATACAATCTTAGGTGTTATACTCAATTAAGGCTTGACTAGTGTGACCAGACCCGATTTAGGCAGGATGGTATCGATTTTTTAATGGGCGTTAGTTTTTAAGTCTAGCCATTACGATAAAATGTACCGATTTTCATTAAACGTCCCACTTTTGTCTTGATGTCATAATTTTAATGTAATATTTTATATGAACCCAACTACTATGAAAACGTCCAATAATATTAGATTATCTGCATTTACTGCACGTATGACCAAAGAGCAGATTTACAAAGAAAGTTGGAGTATCGGTAAGTTAATGATAACAAATTTGAATGTTTCTTTGTACCACCAGAGATTGAGGGCAATTTACGCCACTGTTTATTTTGTTCGACTTTTAGATAAAGTCTTTTAGGCACTTTTAGACGTTTACACAATGTACATATTAAAAATATTATTACAATAGTCGTGTTGTAGATCAAGGATCAATTTCATATGAAATTATGTATAATTATATTTGAAATGTATATGAAATTGCGTAAAAAACAAAATAAAATCATGTTCTATGTGGCAGATTTTGAAATAAAAGATGACCGCGGTATGCCGGTAAACTACGTGCGAATAAAAGAGCTAGAAGAAAATATACGGAAGGAGATAATTAGCGACAAAAATTCGTTACACAGATCCATCACCCCCGTGATGATGTTGGCGCATTTTTTCGCACTAATACCAGTGCAGGGCATCAACGGACAAAACACTAGTAGTTTGGTGTGAGTAAATTTACCTACGTAGTTATTCAATTTTAAATCTATAACTTAAAACAACGGATATACTTCACACGGTGGGTGGACTACAGTTGTAGTTAGGAAGTGGGGAATGTAAGATATAGAGGGAAATTTAATGTGTATATATGTACGAAATGATTAATCACCGCTAACGAAAAACGATTCTGAGTGGAGTTCAGTTATACATGTTTTGAAGGCCGACATCTTTACAATTTTTGTCAACATTTGACTAAAAACTATTTTTTAATAATTTTAAAATATACTCATTCTTTTTTTTTACCACAAAATATGATTTATAATGACATACAGTAAAATGTTCAAACATTTCTATTTGGTCTAAAAGTTTTATTCACAGAATACCAACCAAATAAAAATTATGTGAAAAACTAACAAAATTAAATGTCTATAAATACCTCAAAAATGGCTAACATTTTACCACTTATAAAAAAAGTAAGTATAAGATTTTTGTCCAAATTTCAAAAATATATGAATATTTTTAACTAAATCAAAATAAAAAAAAACTAGAAAATAATTAATTTAGTAAATTTTTCCGTTTTTCCTGGGTTTTCAAAATTATTAGGAAAACGGTTTGAAAAATCAAAAAAAAAACTTTCTTAAAGTACTACCCAGTTTAAATATACTAAATATAGTAAAGAATATATAATATACTTAATAATTGAAACCAGATTTCTAGAAGTTGTTTACAGATAAAAACTTAAAAAAAAAATTAACATCATTGTAAAATCATTGAGCTTCGCAATCACAAAAATATAAAGCAACTATACTGTTTTTTAAATAACGTTGATAATATAATAATATAATGTTATTCAACTTTAAGTTTACCTTCAATTTTTCCTAGGTTTTAGTTTAACTTTATTCTGTCGTTGTTTGACATTTCTAATTTCCGTATAATACGTTTTTTTTATTTTTTTTTTCAACAATATCGTTTTATAAAAGTTAAAATAAACTAAAATGTCAACTTTTTGACCGATAAAGACGAACCTTCGTTTCAATATAAAAACATTCGGATGAAAAATATTAGCCAGACAATGGAATTTGTGTTTATAATTACGTATCTTGGTAAAAACAGATAACTGATAGTAAAGAAAAATTGTAGGTACCTATTACCAGTGGTGCCGAATCCTATGTATGTAGACCGAACTTTGGCCCGACGTTTCTTTTAAAAGTTAGGCGAGATAATAATTTGGATTGGTAACATTTAGGACCGAAGTTTATTTGCCAAACCTAACAAATATCTTTGGGCATTAATAGGCCTGTGTTTAGTCAAAGGGGTCACTCGAAATTTGTTTTGCGGAATACATTTTTATGACTTTAGTGCGAGCGCTTATTATATTTT